>JAVKLF010000073.1:10199860-10214791 GCA_034783495.1 Millerichthys robustus | reverse complement strand
TCTGTGATGAGTTAGGAAATTCTATATTTAATCTTTAATCTAAACAACTTTGTCAGAACAATTTCATGCGATCTAAGTTTGTATTTTTAATTATTACCCAGCCATGTGTGGTCTTACCTTGTAGTGCCTTTCCTGTTCAAATTGCTCCTCAAAACATCTGATCCTTTTTCTGAGAGTGTGAATGTGTCTGCTGAGCACCGAGATGGACACAGCAGAACCTTCATCTGGTTCTGTAAGGACACTGCAGCGGGCCCTGAAGATAGAAAGCTCATTAAGTCCATTACACATAAAAGCAACTGTCCTTTAAATAACAAATGCCTTACATGCGAATGTGCTGGGAGCATGGGGGAGACGGGGCAGTTTCAGGGTCTAGGTTGAAGCGCAGGCTGTGGGTGAGGTTGGGACAGCGCGGCGAGGGGACGGGGCTGTCACCCGGCGTAAAACGAGAAAGGAGCGGACTGGCATTAGTCACTGGTGGACTCAGCAAGACATCTTCTTCAGAAAGTTCTTCAGAACACAAGGCAGTGGTGAGAAAAAGACTGGATACGGGTAAAGACGGTGACTGAAGCTGTACTGTAGGAGGCAAAATAAAAAAAAATACAATATACAGGACAATATGCAGTTTATAAGAATTGTTTCATTTGTATTTAACATGTGTTCGTTTTATTCATCATCAGTTTTAACAAATGATCAAAATATTATTAGAATTATAGAAAAGAATGATTTTGAATTCTTGTCACTTTGACATAAAAAAACAAAGCCATAACATATCAGAAAGATTTCAATAAAAAAGCTATTTTTGTTTTATCACTGCTGGCACAGTGGTGATTAACACATGTTTTAATATAGTTTTAACTCCAAGTGTAATTGATTGTCAAAAATATGTCATGAAGAGCTCTAAATTAAAACAATCACTGGAACCAATATAGAAAATTAATTTCATCTTTTAAAACCAAATTTTATTTAAGCTTATTATTTTCCTATTTAGTCCACATTACAAGACAAACTATTAGTATAATTCCATTGCATCCGAATCCATTCCCTGATTCTGTCTTACCAGGCTGAGATGAGTCAACTGTGTGCAGCTCCAAAGACAGAGGAAACGGCGGACTGCCCTGATAAAGGTTCTGTGTTTCCATTGGAAGAGGCTGCTGCTGAGAAGGTAAGCTATCCTGGGCTTGGGGCTCTAATGATTCTAGAGGTGGACCTGAGTCAGCCTCCAGGGCTTGAAGCTTGAGGGACGGACTCTGGAAACAGAAGCAGAACATGTCTTCAAGGGTGCAGAGGTGGAAAAGGAAGAGGAGGTCTGGAAGAAGCACGGTCCAGTCGGAAAGAAGTGATTTACATGCTGCTATGCAAACTTGGGAAGTCCGGTTGCAACAAAACTACTTGACTAGTCCAGAGTGCGGTTAAGTAGTTGTAAGATGAGGTGAGAGAATCAGCTGTCTACAAGAGAGACGTTCAGGTCCAAAGATGCTCAGAACGATGCTCTATAAGTAGATTTCATGGCTGAAGTGCGAGGAGCATAAACATTAAACGTGGACAGCAAAAATAGCCCAATATAAGACAGTAAAACAGACTTTCCACAGCTGCAGCTCCCCTCTGATCACGCAGTTTTAATCAGCGACAAAACATTCACCCTGTCACACACGCAACGGCAAGAGAATCTTCCTTCAGTAAGTCAGCTTCCTAAAAAGTACCAACGTCCACTGTGGAATTCCTGAACAGCAGCTGTATCGCTGTGATCTCCACATCGCTCGATCCACAAGTTTGTGCACCTAAGAATTCAAGAGAATACGGCGAGCCTGCTGAGAGAATCTTTAAACCCCTCTGACTGGCATCCCTGACACCTCTGCAGCGGAGCAGCCTCCACATGGATTACTCATAATACGCAGATGAAGGGGGCGGTGGTGGGAATATCGCTCACGTCGCTGCGTGTCGTGTTGGTGCGTGTGCAAAAGAAGAGAGAGGTACTGTATATGACGAGGCGTTGCCACAGCAACATTGTCTGGGATAAAGAGTCGATCTGATGGAGGCGAAGGGTAACGGTTTGCCTGGGTGAGTGTGTATGCGTGCAAGTGGGTGTGTGTGCAGTAAATTCCGATTTGGATGTTCTATGTGAAGAAAAAAACAATAATATTGTGATCTCCAAGTGGGAACTTAAATATAAAATATAAAGCAGGTTTGTTTTGGACATCATGTACAGCATTCTTGTCATTATCATCACTATCATCAGCAGCAACAGCAGCAGAATCAACTAAAGGCTGGCCTTCTTTCTCATCCTCTTTGGCAGTTCATTCATGAAAAAAACAGCGTTGTGCGTCACACACAGGAGGTGGTAAGGGAGGGGACCTAGCCAGGCTAATCTTACAGAAGCAAAACACCTACAGGCAGGGATCCTCAAACCTAAAATACATCTACAACGTGTGCATAAAAAAACACACACACTGATTTACACACTTGAGGTATCACCTGTCTTCCTATCACAGATGCTCTTTTTTTGTGTCACCATAAAGACCGTGAAGGAGGAGAACTTACGTCAGAGCTGATGTTCGTGCCCATGCAATCATCATGTCTGTCAGGAGAACCGCAGCATCCTCCTCCTTTGTTCTTCTAAAAAAAATAATACACGTACACATCCAGAGGCAAAAATGTACAATACGCATGTTACAAACGCAACCAAAAGACTGAAATCTGAACATTTATTTCTAGGTAAAGTCAAGGTGAGAATAATGATAACACTTTTGTTATCGTTTTCATTCAGCAGTGTAACCTACAAACCTTGTGTAGCTACTGCTTAACAAATGCTTTGTAACATTTGTTTTATAATTAACTTTACCCCAATAGGTGACAGTTCTGTTAATAGCTTTCCTCTGTGAACCTGTTAACTTGATGTTGACAGTTTTAATGATTTAAAATGTGACATTTAGAATGAGTAATAAGCATTCCATTCTGCTAATGTACAAGCCTAAAGCTAAAGCTCCCCTTTCTCTTTTTTTCTGTAAAGCATTTGTGTTGTTTTAAAGTATACTTTCTGGATAATTCACTCAACTGCACATGCTCAAATATAGCTGGACACCAGGGGGAGGAAAAGAAAAACCATAAGCTTTCTTTGTCCAACCTGTTTCTCTAAGTTGGTTAAAATCTTATATATAGTATGAACATCTCTTTTTCTCATATTTCTTAAAGATTAACTAGAGCTTTATCTAATCTCTGTCAGATGAATAACGGAGATGTTAAATAGTGATGAAGTCTAAGTAAGTAATATGAATCAATACTGTAACTGCTTTGTCATAAATTAAAATGAACAAACACCACAACATTCAGAGAGGGGAAAAAATAAAATAATGGGCTTTTAAATTATGCATATAGGATATAATATTGAGCAGAAAGACCAATCCACCTTGCATTGTGACGCTGTGGCTTTATCTTCATTCCTGTACTTGATGCAGCACAATAAGCTGGAAAACAAAAGTATTTTAATAATAGGCAAATACAAAGAAATCAAAAGCCCTCATAATTTTTGTACCATCTGTTTATTGCTCCCTCTGGCCACAGACCACGTGACTTTAATACTGAACACACTGTACAACGTGTCCTTTGCTATCAATATTGTATCATACTGAAGTACACACAACTCTGTGAGTCTTTGAAGTCAGTCATCTGGTATTAGAGCTACAGTTTATTCATGCCTGAAATTAATGAAGCATATTTGAGCTGACCTGTCATCTGGTTTAGAAACACAAACAGAAAGTTAGCACCCCACCATTCTAAAGCATTGTTATCTGGTCTGCTCTGCGTGAGCCCTTGTGGCAAGTTATTTGGACTGGAATCATATCAAAGCCATGACTGTGAGCAGCACAACGCTCTGATAACCTACTTCTGAACTGACCGCAGGGCTTAGAGATGAACGAAACTGAGAGAAGGGGAAATAAATAGGAGTGGAGGGGCACAGCGATATTTGCCCCATCCAAAGCGATTAGATCAAATTAAATCGGATAAACGTCTACAGATACAAAATTAACATGTCCCCATTCGCAATAAGACTGATTTGGTTGTGAATAAAGTTCCAAATTTAGAAATTAGAATAGTTTAAAGAAGTTTGTCTTTTTTTATTGGTTTTAAAATTATCTGACAATGCCAAATTGTCTGAAAGAAATGTTCTAGTCTTTGTTTTGTGCGTTGTTTTTGTTTTCTCTCACCTCTCTGTGTCCTGATTCTCTGTCTGAGTTTGAATCTGTGATTCACTTGCTTTGCTGCATTCTGAGAAACAAGAATTCTGCCCTGTGTTTGCAGAAGCCTGGAAAAACAGTTAAGTGCATGTCATAAAACCCTCCAGATGAAATGTATTTATCCTACATCCATTAATGTAACGCTCCATAAAATTTGTTTGTAAATTTCTGTTGCTGTTGAAATAAACTAAAAACATCAAAAATACACACTAAATAACAACAAGAAGTTTTCTTTACGTCTTTGTTGTCTTTTTGCTTTGACGTGGCTGTGAGCATCTGTGAAAACATCCTGCAGACACAGAAGGCAGATGGGAACAACTAGATGGTCAAGTTACATCCTCTAACTCATCAAACTGTGTAATAATAACATTTGTGTGAGAACAATTCACCCCTGCATGCTTTGAGATGGTCTGTTGTGTGGTTGTTGTTCTTGCTGTGGGTCAGCGGGGCAGGAGAGCACATGGCTTGATTCTGTAATATCACCGCTTTTCTCCAGAACGCCCTGGTTTGCAATCAATGCCTGAATGTCAGCACTGACGTCAAAGCCGGTTTCACAACCTTGCACCAGTGTCTCAGGGCTATGAAAACATCCAGTAAAAATAGGTAGGAAGGGGGAAAAAGCATGATATAGAGATCAGATACAAAGCAGGAGTCAGAGTTACTATTCTGCAGCTAGTACACTTTACAAATAAAACCTTTTAATATTGTTTTAGATGACTATGGTATTCAAGAGGTATAAACAGGAAGAACAAGGTTGATTAAGAGTGGAGCAGTGTTATTACACAACTAGGAATATATACCACACAGTGAATACAGATTATGTTTGCTATCATTCTTATTAAAAAAACATCTATGTTTGATCTGACTGACTCTCATAAAAATCTGAGCTGATCACATTTGAAAAATTGGCACCTCTGTTTTACAGAATTCACTGCAAATTAAATTACGTCTTCCTCAAACAACTTTCATCACAATAAAAAATTAGTCACCAGTGGCAAAAATGAATTAATTAGCAAATAGCAGAGGGTGGTGACAACATTTGGTGCGCTAAAAACCAACAAATTATGATGCAAATGACTCACTGATTATCAAACCACAGATTACTTTGTTGATAGTTAAAAAGTTTGCATCTTTGCATTAACTCACTCACCCGTGGAGGACGGTTGATCCATAGCTGCTGTCTTTGATGCTGAAGCAGATCAGACAAGAAAACATTCTCAGCAAGGTTTCAGAAACTTACGGCAGTCAAGCAGAGTACAAGCAGAAGTAAACAGCTGCCTGCTCAGGAGAGATGTAGAAAGCCAAGGATGTAGAGAGCCCAGATGAGTCAGAACTGGAGGCAAAGAACTGATCCACTGACTTCCATTATCTCTGTCTGCACACACTGGAACACAGGCGCATGCAGACAGGAGCTCACCATCACTCAGTCATATTTACAGTCAACAGCAGCAGCTCTGGCACAGCAGTGTGGACAGAAGTAGGTCAGAAAAGGCCAATAAAAGAAAGCACAACTCCTTATGCTGTAACCCAAACACTGCTGTGAATTCTGGCTGACATGGATATAATTACTATTCCATTATAAGTCCTTGATTTTTTTTAATGTACCATATTAAACTAAGTATTCATTAGATGACAAATAGTTTTGCACCAGTATGTACCCACAGACCTCTTACTGGGAGCAGAGATATTGAGTTGGTTCTGCATATTTAAAGGTAATTTTGTGAAAATGATGAGAACAATAAAACAGACAACATGAAAAAATAAGTTGTCAAGAATCAAAATTACTTGTGAGGCTAGAGGAAAAGCATAACGTTCCAGGAAAGATCAGGCAGAACAAAACACAAACACTAAACATGCGCAGAAAAGCACAAAACCAGGAAACAAACCTCCAGTTTGACAAGTGGTCTCTTTGAGTTAAACAAAAACTCAAAGAGCCCATTAAGAAACAGGGCTACTTGGGCGTGATTTTGTCCTGCTGCATTTCCTACATGGAAAAAAAACATATAGAAAAATTGTTCGCGACACCACATTTTCTCCAGTTGTTCAGTCTGGACATTTGGAATGATGCAGCATTTCATGCCTGCAGAACAGATGAGCGTGGGAAGCTGTTGGTGAAAAAATGATTGATATTTATTGGCCCTATGACAGCTCAAGGAAAAAACAATCACTTAGAAAAGAGCACATTGACTTTTAAAATCCACTGACACATCAGCTTCTCATTATTTAGGAGCAGATTGGACAAAGTGCACAGCTTAGAAGTAAACCGAAAACCTTTAGACTGATTTCATGGAAGCTCTAAAATCCTAATTATATTTCTTGATTGTTGTACATTACATTTTAATTTGTGATTACAGCAAAATATACTCAGTGAATCAAGGGAGATTGTATGGCAGAAGACATCTGGTAAATGCAGTAATGACTGCTCTTTGATTGACTTTTACAATAACTAAAAACTCATGGGGAAATGGAAGCATGTGAATGACAAGATTAGGCGACACAGTTTGACATCATCCTGAAGTGATTAGAGTACCTGTGGAGTTTAGATTGCATCGGAATCGTTTGCTCAAAAGTAATGTCTGCAGAAACTGAAGCAATCACTTCCTCAAACCTCCTCATGCCACGCTTGGATTCACAGCTGCTGGATTGAACCTGACGAGGACAAAAAGAATGGCATTACTACCGAATCTGAGAACTTTTTTTTAAAGAATTTGGTTGATTTTAACTCACCTGAAAGTGTGATAACGCAGTCAAAGTGGAAAGAGGGGGTGAGGAAGAGGCAGCGGATAAAGCTGCTGAGACTTCGGCTGGACCTGGAAGAAGGACTGCCTGATGCCTGAGAAGGTGGAGCAAAAGGGCGTTGGACACACTCTGCTCCTCCAGCATCCTGGGCCCTGCTGGGACACTGCAGAAAGAGACAAGAACAACATAGCACAAGCCTAAAATAGGTTTCGGAACAGTGGCAAAGGTTTCCATCTAGTGGACAGAAGAATTAACAACACCACGCTGAAACATGGTAACATAAAACTTAGGTTTCCTTTTACATGAACGTGCAGCCAGGCTGGAATAACTACCTGCAAAACTCTAGTTTGACCTTGGCAACCCAGTCTCTAAATACAATTCAAAGCCAACACTTACAACAGAAGGAGATTATGCTACTGTTGATGTGTTCTTTTTTAGTTTACCATAGATTTGACATCATTTGTACACAGTAAGCAACGAGTAAAATGAGAAACACTCAAAGAGAATGTGAAAATTCTAAAGATTAACAGATTTATTTCTGTGTCAGACAGGTCACTGAAGTAACTGGTTTATTTCATGTGTTACGTAACAGAAATATATCTGGGGGAGTGGCTGTTTATAAAGAGATGTGGTGACAAATATGCAAGAGTTATAAGGGCAGACATGCCACAAATGGCAGCAACATGAGATCCAACAAAGTTGTAAAAGGTATTGAGTTTAAAACTTGTAGTACTAGTAATTCCAATATTGTCACAAACCCTCAATTGATTTATTTTCGTTAGTGTTCTTAACTGTAGAACCTAAGCTAGAATAGATTTTTTGTTAGCAAAGTAAAAGTTTTTCTTTTTTGAACCAACAACTTTTTCATTGTCTTTTGTTATTCATTTTATCGTATATTTCTGTGGATCTTTTAAATTATGCTGAAACATAAGCAGGAAATTTTCCAAATTTTGCAACCACCCTAATTTTCCCCAGACTTCTTCTGAAAGTTACACAGATCCTTACCAACTCCAACATTTTCCTCCTAAACATCATCCTTTATGGGATGACTAAATACATATTCAATTTCAGGAAAAAAATAAATAAATTAGATGATGAACTGACTTAAATACTATAACTCTTTTAGAGTCAAAGAAATTTTAAAAAAAATATTCAAAGTTTGTGCAAGCCTCTCAGGAGACTGTGCTTGTTTATAGTGACGGTTTGGTTCTGTAAACAGGAAGGGAGAAGCACAAGCAAAGTCTTGATGACTTCTGTCATTTGATGTCATGCTGTACATAATAAGCCACAATCCACACCCACTTCCTCCAAGCGGTGAGCTCCAGCACACTCAGTCATTATGGCTTTTGAACTAAGCCAGACACATGCTAGGTTGCTATCATGTAAACAAGCAAAACCTGGCATAACCAACAGCAACTTACTGAAATATGCAAGGCCCAAAAATGGTAGCTAGATTTTCCACAGGCATGTGATTTGATTGGCTGTGAGCAGCCACTCTGCACAGAAAGTGGATGAGGTAAGACAAAATATGGAGGTTGGAATAGGGGAGGTGGCCAAGGTTTTCTCTCAGTCTTTGGTTCAGCTCTGGTTTGTCTGCATATCCTAAAAAAAAAAAGTCAATACTAGATTAGCATACACCAGTCACTAGTCCTAATATTCTTTGAATTTTATTTACTATAAAAAATGTAGGCTACTCATATAAATAATTAATCATAAACATATATTTAAAATGAAGTAAATTGAAATGTGCAGTGCCAGGAAATAATGGATTGGTTAACTGAAGCATGACTTATTAATTATTAAATAAAAGAGTACTTGATCCATCAGCACAATAAGCACACTTACCTTAGAAGGAAAAAAGATCAATGCCTATTTCTTGTTTAAGTACCTGTTAAACTCAGGACCAGCTGCTTACGCTGGGACTCAGGAACTACGGGAACAGGTAATTCCCTTAGGAAGAGTTTGAGTAGTGAGGCCACAGTGGAGACATCCCCCTGTTGCTCCAGGTCCATCTTCTCTCCACGATCCCACTGCTGCCTGAGCTGCCGGATTCGCACCACAGAGCCGCACAAGCGAAACAAACCCCTATGATGAAGACCTAAAAGTAAGGAACAGATTCGGACACGACTCATAAGGGAGGTAGTTGAACTGGAAACAAATAGGAATTTTTAAAAAGAGGGAAAGAGAGACATAAAGCTCCTAAATTTATATTAAAATGTCAGTTAGAAAAAAAGTAAAATGTGTCTTGTTTACCATTCTTTCCCAGGAACTCTACCATATCTCTTAACACATGAGGTATTCCACAGACCATCTGCCCATCCTCTTTAAGAGTTTCCAGGGAAACACCAAATACACATCTAGGCAACGCTCCAGTTTCTGAAACCTGAGCAGGAACAATGAGCTCTGGGCTGACCTTAGCACTGGGTTTCAGGATTCTCACTGAAGATGGATCACTCTGTAGGAAAACAAAGGCATTTTACAAAAAATCAAAGTTACTTAAAACAATCTTTTAGTTTCTTAATCAAAGTACTTTGAATAATATACCTAGGTCTACTTCTGCACTTATCCTAAATCATCTTTAGTGCTTTTATAAGCATGATGAGAAAGTTAAGTACTATATAAAGGTTTCTTAGCAAAAAATAACTCAAGAAAGAGCATTTTCTATGAATGTTAAGCGCTGAATGACTTTGCTGAAATGTTGTAACAAAGATTAGTTTAAAAAGTAGCAGAACCTACTAACCTAACTAGCTAAAAACTAAATGTAACATATGAAGATAAAAACCAGCAGAGCATGTATGCTGAACCCATTTTTTAAAAGAACAAGATGGTTCAAAGAACCAAGAAACTCAATATATTTGTATGAAGTAAACTTTTGTAAAAGCATTAAAAGTCACAAAAAATCAGAGCACTCATTTCCTGAATAAGTTGAATGTTTTTTAATTTGGCTAAAACTGTAGAAAGCAAGCAGAAGTAGGTTGCAAAATACCTGCTAAGAGGTAAAAATAAATAAATAAATAGTGTGAATGTTGAATCAGCAACAAAAGGACCAAAAATGTTAGCCTAGAGAAGATTTTTAAAAGATGTAAAAGGTGCCAATGACAGACTGGTTAGGTTTTTATTACACAGAAAGGCATCAAAAATCTATCTTTATAAAGCAATGCAGTGCTTTACAGATGCCCATGTGTTGTTTGCTGTTTAACGAAAATACTAAATATGTTTTATAGTATAACAAGTAATAAATAAGTCTACATATGTGATTTGTGCCAATTCTGATGACTATTCTTTAAATAAATGATTATTCTTTATTTCCCCTGCAAAACTCCCAAGTGCTTAATAAAGTTATATCTAAACTCTAATCTATTCTGACGAGATCTGCTGTAAATCTCAAGTATGCAACAAGAAATTACAAAAATAGAGTAAAACGAGTATTTTATTGTTCAACGTAACACAAAAAGTATTTGTAGATATTTATAGCTATAGGGCATGCTGTGATAAACCTATTTTAATTTGATAATCTACTTTAATCTCACTTCATTGATATTCTTATCCTTATGGATCTTTGACACACTAACAAACTAAAACGTGGGCACTGAATTAGCAACACATTCTGCTTGGACACAATGACAAAAAGACATACAACCTTTGATAAAAACAATGTTCAGGACCTCTCAGTTGTTGGTAGAACTGCAAAGTTAGGACGAAAACTACCGAGGTATAAAAGAACATACAAAATGTTTCTTTGAAGGTGAACTTACACAGATGGACAATGAAGCGCTTGCACCCATTTTATTTTTCAGCTCAGCGGACGGGGACAGCTCTCCATTTTTGAGTTGTGGTCGGATTTTCCCCCTCTGGATAAAATGCTCCACTAACTAAAACTTTCCTAAAACACGTCATATTGCGATTAATAGCTAAAGCCATCGTCCTCACATCCCAACGGTAAGGTTACAGCAAGTTAAAAAAAAAAAATTTTAAGATAGCGTAATTACCTTACTCCTCCAATGCAAGAGTCCCTAAAATTTGTTTATGTTACTAGCCACGTGACACATGTGTAACCATGACGACTAGTAGCAGGGTTGCCAGGAGAAGGCGGAAAAATTATGGTAAGCCAATTTATCATATAATAGTTAAACAGGATCTGCAAAGAGGATATCTAAGAGTATTTTATTTTATTATTTAGTTGGTCAGAATGCTCTTTGTAAAACCTTTAACGATCATTTTGCATGATTCAAATGTTTGTTTTTTTTCTCGCTATGACTTTCAACAACAAACATGATTTGAATGAAAAAATGATTTGAACACTAGGCCTATTTATTTGATCTCATTAAAAAAAAATCCAACAAAAAGTTGCCTCACTTTACTATTGCTTAATTCCTTATAGATTCCACAAAACACAACGTGCACAATAACAAAACCACACATAAAGAAACAGAGCATGCACAACCAAGTTTCTCTAGAATTTGGGTAATCTTAAAAACAATTCTTACTAGCTGAAATGTCGATTGCAGATAGAATTGCAAATAGTTTTGCATAGGTAGTTACTTTGTTGGCTATGAAATATTAAAGTGGCCAGTTCTACATTTTGACTTTATTTACAGAATGTAGTTTTTTCTTAACATAATCTGTTGTGAAGACTTTGGTCATTTTTGAAAATAAGAATGTCATTTCCAGCATCTTTAAATTGTATTCATGATTATTATGAAATGCTGAAATTCTGTTGTAGATATTCAAAAAACTAGAGGGCGTTTTTGATCAAATATGCAATGGACTACCGAAGATTTCAGAAGAGCTCGTATTGAACACTTTGTATTGAAACCACAAAGAAATGGCTCATCAGTGGCAAGTCTGATATGTTTTACTGATGAAAAGTGTGTTTACTACAGAAAAGCATGTTGCCAAGACAACGTGACCAGCTACTGTTGACAAAAATACCAGCATCAAAAAATCTAGGCATTCAAAACAAATGTATTAGAAAGTGTCCCAAATATATTTATTGACACATTTTAAATGAAACAGTCCAAAATACATAAATATTACAATACTGAAATAAAAAAAAAACATAGCTAAAACAGTCTCAATTCTACAGTATCAAATTTGAACCTTGTAAATAAAATAAATGGAAACAATGTCTCAGATGTACACTCACACCTGAAACGGGAGCTACCAAAGGCATTTGTAGTGGTCTTTATAACACTCACAGGATTCTAAAAGCCTGAGGAAATGTTACAACAGCAATTATAAGAATGATAAAGCTAAACACAGCATTTCAACACCTCTATGCCAAGTTTTGTGCATATAAACGTTACTAGTACATAGGGATTTACAAACTAGGACTAATATAAATATTTACTAAACTCACATACAGAAACATGTGGAGATTTTGTGGACATGCATGTGCAGAGACATACAAAAATCATACGTACAAACACAAACATACACAATATAATAAAAATGGTCAGAAAGTACAAACCGAATGATGATCATGCTGCAAAGTTAATCAACATGCTTGAATTGCTGTATGATTGCCTCGGTGGTTTTACGTTTTACTTTAATTATGATAACTTAACAGCCATCAGATCGAAAAACCAGAGGATGAAAATAGTCAACTACTTAAAAATGAAAAATCAACTTACTTATTTTGGTAATAAAAATGCACATAAAGGCAAGGCTTTTGTCTTGATTCAACAGGCAAAATGTGATGACAGGCATTGACTGTTACTGATGATTTGGTAACGCACAGTACATAGTGGCAAACTTATTATTTCAACCAAAATCAAAGTCGCTCCATCCTTCATTTAATACAATAAACTATTGCAATAAAAAGATAATTTTATGTGCAGATGTTACTACATTATCATTTGACAGTTATTTGGATTTTCCTTCACTAATAGGTGGCACCATTTTATGTTACCTAAGCTACATTAAAATAGACAAAACAGTCTATATTACAAACACTAGAACTTGGGATTCTAACAACATTGTTCAGTTAACCTTGTAAAATAAGGTAATAAAAAGGAGAAAAAAATCATCATAGGCTTCAGAGTAAGAACTTCAAATCTGTAGGTTGAACCTGAGAAATGCAGGCACAAGTCAGAGGAGAGGCCTGTATTTCCAAAAAAATATGTCAGCAGAAATAAAGGTGCACCCATCATAGAGAAAATAAAACTTCTCTAAAAAGTGATTTAGGCATCGTTCAGGGACAGTCGGTGAGCAGCAGGGGAGCTTTAGTGAAAGGTGCTTATATTCAGGCCACAGAGGCAACTTTGTCACAGTTGCTGGTATACAGAATGTCTGCTTTGTCAATCTCAGTGTCCTTCTTCCTGTTCCAGCAGGGAAGGCTGAGAAAAGACAGAATGAATGCTCCCAACAGAACACAGCTCCCACTAAAGTAGAACGCCAAGTCATATGACTGTGTCCAGTCAGAGAACCATCCTGAAAAGTGAAGAGAACAAATACTGTTAGCACAGTCAGTACACAAAAATGACAAGCTAGCTTCTACTGAAGTCAATATCAGTAAACCTTTTTATTCAGTGTAATACTTGTTTTGACCTTACAACTGACTTCGTCAACATTGTTTGGTGGCTTCAAAAATGTGGAGGAAAAACAAGCTTCTTACCTACAATAGGAGGTCCAAGCATGATACCAAATCCCCCAAAAAACATGAGGATGCCATGGGCTTGAGTCAGTCTGTCCAAGCCAACGATTTTAGTGGTAATGTATGAAGTGAGAGACCAGTTTCCAGAGAAGAAACCAAGGGTGGCCATCAGAATCTGCAGTCCCATATAGCTTTTGGTGATAGGAATAAAGAGAAGTGCCAAACCACCTGCAAACATTGTGAAGGCATACAGGTAGATGCTGTTGATCCACCTTATGTCCACTAGAACACCCAGAGCCAGTTTGCCTATGCAGGTAGCAATAGCCACAATCGATACAAGAGGAATGACGCTAACTTCTTCAATGAGTCCTTCACTCTGTGCCACATCCTCGATAAAGAGGACTGGTGGAAATGCGCCCAGGCTGAACAAGAAGATAGCAATGCAGAAGGCCACCATGGATTGGTCCTGCAAAATCTCACAGATCAAATTCATGTATTTGGAGTAAGCCTTCTGCTTCTTTTTAATTGCTTTCACAATGACTGACCCAACCACAGAACCTTCTTTCTTCTCTGTCTGAACAGACAAGTCCTTGGCATCGATGGTGATGAGCAACTCCTTCACCGAGAGAGCTTTCTCCTGAGTAGTTGTCCCTTTTGTGAGCTTGACATCATCCACAGGTGACTTCATGAAAAACTGCTCTTCTGTGTTGCGCTCCAAGGCGGCCTTCTGTTTGAGGTAGTACCCCGGCATGTCAAGGGGTCTCATGAAACCAGCGCAAGCCATGAGGTTTAGCGCTATAGCTCCAATGATGAGCAAGCAGCCATCCAGTCCAAGCAAGACAATGAGCTCGTTCTGAGCGGTAGCATAGATGAATGCTCCAACACTTGTTCCTGAAGAGAAGGCAAAAACATAAAAAGAAAATCAGTTTTTTTGTAGAAAATTTGACAAATTATTGTAATTATTATTACATTTTTAAATTATAGTGCAGCTCATCTTTTATTTACAGAAAAATACCAACTTTAAAAGTTTAGACATTTAAAATGATCAGTATTTTTGCCGCTGGTAGCAACCATCCTAACAAAGAAATCTTCTAACCTTTAAAGCCAAAGTCAAATAATCCCTAACTGTTACCATAGTGCTTTCATTTTCAGTCAGGCCAGAACTGGTAACAGGTCATCAGTCTTCATGTTTCCATGTCTACCTAACAGACCAGTCTGGATTTGCTACACTACAGATGTTTACCTTCACTTCCTAAAGCTCCAAGCAACTCATACATGAAAGAAGTGCATCCACTAATCACAGGCCAGAGGAAGGTGGGAATACCTGTGGTGACAATGCCAAGGGCCAGGCCGCGTCTCTTGTCA
>JAVKLF010000073.1:10177749-10192820 GCA_034783495.1 Millerichthys robustus | reverse complement strand
TGGGCACCAGTGACCCCCGTGACCCTGAACAGGAAGAAGCGGGTAAAAGATGATGGATGGATGGATGGATGGATGGACATCTCTGCCTTTTTTCCATGACACCTGAAGCAGGGAGCTGCCATCTAAGGTGCCTGGAACAGTCGGAGGGCTAAGGACCCTGGTCAAGGGCCCATAGTTGGGCAAATAAGGATGGAGGCAAGATGTGGGTGCTTCACCTTTCCCACCTAAATTGTATATGTAGGTGTGTGGATTCAAACCAATTAAACAATTAAAATTTTACCCTTGTAAAAATGTTAAGTTTAATTGTCCATTTAAACAGACATCTCACATATAAAAACACTTGATAAGTACTGAGAAAAAACTCAGTTTTATATATCCAAATAAAACGCGGTGTGAGTATGGGAATTTGGTGTCATAAAAACACTTTGTCTTTTTACAGCCAAGTCCACAGTCAACATAAGTGAGACATGTTTTTATGGTCATGCCATGTAATAAGAAAATAAATGCTCATCATCATTTTGTTCCGCTTCAACAAGCCCCTGCATACACAAACACATTCCCAGCAGTTCAATTGAGCTGACTTGATGCTCTGAACATTTCATTACATTTCACACTTTTGAGACACCTGAGAAGAAGCAACCTGCTGTTCTTTTCCATAAGAGGCTTGGCAGGTGTAGGCGCACCGAGCCACCCCACAGTCTGGATAAATCTCTCTTGGTTCAGCAGACTAGTTTCAGAGTTGTCGAGGTGAAAAGGTCACTCTGGTACCCTGCATGGCCAGCAGAGCCTCCAGCCAAAATTCCTGCTTGGATTAGATCATATTGCTGAGACAACACAGTAAGAAAACGCAAGGCGGAGGAGACGTCTTACTTGTATCCAAACTCAGCAACTCGTTGGACAAAGATATAGTTTTGTCGCACACAGAAATGAGCAGTGTGTTTTGATTCTGGTGAGTTTAAACATTACGTGTAAATGAGCTTAGGTGTCCTGTTGTGACCAAATGGAAGCCTAATGTGTTCCATATAGGCTCTCATTTTTGTCCTTCTCTCCACACACCTGCTGTTATTCCCCCCTCATTACAAAGGTTCACCATGTTAAATGATCCTGGAATGATTGATCTATGGAAACCACTTCTCTGGTGTCCAGCCAGTTGGAACCGGTTGACTGGATAAAAATTACACACCCGATGTAACTGTAGTGGGAGGACATCACCTGACTTGGTTAAGTACCAGATTATTATCAAAGACAAATTGAATTATTTCAGTACTCCGTTTGGAGCATGGAAGGGAATGCCAGTCACCACTTTGGCCCACACGGAATTATGAGTCAAGCAAATCTCATGCAACACTAAGTTCATAGAACATGTGACCATGGGTGACAGGTTTCTATTACATTGTCACATAATTGTATGTTGACATAAGGAAAAAAAGGAATTAGGTCAAAAAAGCAATTTAATATGCTAAAATACTTAAACATCCACTTTTGTTAGAGAAAAGCAGGAATATTACCCTGGTAGAACTGAAATTGGTAAAGTTCATCATTTGCTGATGTTAGCCACAAGATTTGTTAGATATTTATAGCAACATTATTTGTAAAACTACTCCTTTATACTTGATTTTATTGAATAAGTCTTAGCATGTGAAAACAAAGTATCTTTTAAGGAATTTATTTTCAACCAAAAAAAGGAAAATGTCTGATTTTATGCTCACATATAAATACCTTTTTGAGAATCTAAAATTAAGTAATTTTACTGACAGTAAAAAGTTCTTAAACGTACTCATCTGTTGTAAAGAGCATCGTTACCTCTGTGTGTATGTGACACATTAGAAGATTTCTGTATAAGAGTAACTATACTTTTTTTTAAAAACAATCTCAGGTTTGGTGCTTTGAGGGGGCGATTTGTTTAAGGCACAAACATTTTCCATTCATTACCGTTTTGTTGTACTGCAGACTGAAACATTACATTAAGACAAAGTACATAAGAGGGAAAAATAATCAAAAGGAAACCTGTGCAACTGGTAGGATCAATTACATTAAATCTGTGCATACAAATCAGCATCTTGTCTCAAATGTCCATAAAACTGACAATTAAACAGGGTTGTCATGTCAAGAGCTTTAATCATACATAGAAATTTTGTTGAACAGTACCATTCAATTAGAATGCTTTAGCAGTATGTATATTTAGTGTGAAAAGCATAATTTTTTTTTGATGAAGAATATCCATTAGGATGATAGAAGCTTTCAGAAATACACCAAAAAGAGAAATCAGAGAAACGACTGAGTACACGACTAAGCTGTAACATTTCAGAATATATTTTTAAACACCTCAAAAGGTGACATTTATCTGTGGTTTATGTACCAGTGTTCATCCTCAATGCTTTTTCCTTTTTGTCTTAACTGAGAATCAGCACAACTGTGAATGCTTTCTGAAACAAACTGTGCCACAAGCTCCGTTTGGTCAATGCCCTATAATGAAGAAACTCCAAGCAGTCTTCTATGACACTTTCAGTAGACCTAATCAAAGCCACAACAAACTTTGGGTGGTGGGATAATGAATTGTTGACACTGCTTAAAAGACAGAATGGTGAGCTGGAGTGAAGGACATTACTGCTATCAAGCTTCATATTATAGGCTTGAAATAAAACAGAACAAAAATACCTATTTCTTTATTTTTCTAGCAGTTGATCCATCCTTTGATTCAAACATCGAACTTATAGTAAAACACCACCATGAAACATACTAACTGTGCCGTTTGTGCTATCTTAGAAGCGTCACAATTCAAACCAGCTAGTCCCAAGCAAATAAACAAACATAATCAAACAGTATCAAGACAGAAGATGGAACAAATTATCCTACAAATCCCAGAAGCAATTTTATTTAAGTCCATCTTTTCCTTTTAAGAGAAGTAACGCCACATGTGGATTTGGCAGGCAGCTACCATTACCAAAGCTGAGTTGCCATCTTGTTTCTTTTCCCTCTAGAACTTCTGAAGCTGCGTCTTTTCTGGACTTTGTTAAGAGTAAGAAACTTCACTTCCAGAGCTGGTAATGACGGAAGTTGCTGCGGTAGCATCGTGACATTCAGTGCGCACAACCATGCGCAGGAAAAAAAAAAGAAGCATGCATGGCGTTAAGGCTGAGAGGGAGGCTGCTGTGGTGGAGCAGCAGCTGCTGCATGCTGTGACATGGCTGCTGGGGAGGACATTGACTGAACCATGGGCTGAGCTGGTGGAGGGAGTGGAGGCTGAGGCTGTTGAGCCCCTGAGTGTGTGTTGGGTGAGGGTGGGGGAGTTGGACGTTTGAATTTGTCAGGACTGGTGCTTCTCCTTGGCGAGGGCCGCTATTTTTATTAAAGAAAGAGAAAAATCGAATTAATATACCATATCAGAAAAAACAACAAATCAGGGAAGAAACATTCTAAACATCTCATGTGTGTTTGCAGCAACCTAAGGTGTTGCATTGTTTGAAGATTTAAACTTTAGACTTTGTATTTTAAGTTAATAAAGTAATGAGATAGATTTGAAAAAAAAAGTCAAAAAATACTCTGAAGAGCACATCATTTATTATTAATTTATTAATTGAAAAATGAGCTCATAAGAAAAACTGAATCAACTCAGTACAGGGTTCGACTATGCTTGACTTCAAATCTTTAGGAAAATCAGGTGTATAATTAACCACTTTAAAGTTAAGGTTTAATGAAAAAGCAGAAAACAGGTCAACAGAAATTCTTGCTTGTCAACAGGTTTAAAAAATGATTTACATTACAGCAGAAATTTAGCACGCTCAGCATCTTAGTTAGAACAAGACTAAACTACTTAGTTTATCTTTAACTTAATTAAAAGATGTAGATAAAAAGTCAACTCTTATATAACAGAAACATGTTACATAAGTAAGGTACACTGAACCATGCCTGTCTTACTACAGGAATGCAGGTGTACTAAAGTGGTTGACTGTATCAGTTTGCCAAAAATTATGTAAAAGCTGATCAAATAAACTGATGCAATTGATAAGATACTTAAATAGAGATTCGTTTGACAGAATTCTTCATATAAAAACAGCCCTACTATTGCTGATTATTATTACTTACTGCTACAGCATGAGAGGAACTTCCATGGATGTGCAGGGCAGGGGTGTTGTAGTGGGAAATGGCAGCTCTGGACAGTGTTGCTGGAGGGGTGAAGCCAACTGTGTGAGTTCCATATGAGAGACCTGCAAGAAAAGCAAGAATAAATAAATATGGAATAAGGCTTTCACTTAAAGAATTATCCTACCCTGAAAGCCTGAAATACAAATAAAGACCACAGAGAAATAAACCATCATATCAGTTGTGTTTAGAAGCTATCTGCACACTATGTGTTTAAGTTATACTCAATGCATTTCACATTTTGACATTCACAATGATTGAAGTCCTTTTCCTCTGAGACAAAACGTCTGTGTAACAAAACAGAAGACAGAACAAGTACAATTTGTCAATTCAACCTTCCAACAAATGTTGAATAATGAAAAAGATATGATAAGGAAGCGTGTTTTGATTTCCACCATCTGGGTTGTGTAAGGCCACCACTATCAATCAAGTCATTACACTGAAAACAATATTTGACTGTGGTTATCGGACATGAATGCAGAATAAGACAAAACTAGCGCTCAATACCAGTATGGTAATAAAATAAATAAGGCAATATGTTTTCTTAACTACAGATGCTTGCAATTTGTTACAAAAGTTGTGCTGTATTATCGAGTTCAACCCACACAGCATATAGTAGGTTGAACCAAACAAGTTCAGTATTTGGTTTTATTGTCAAGTTAAAGCATAACAGCCAAGTTCTACCAAAAGTGTTAGCGAACATGTTTTATTAAATAAAAAAGGGTAACTCGTAAATGAACATGGGCAACAAGTTAAACAAAATAAAAACTAATATAACCTTTGTAACACAGATAACTGTGCATTCGATAAAGTCAGCTGATATCAAAGGTGCTTTTTAATTGCTGTGTTGTACCTACCAGGCGATATAGGTCGACTGGAGCTGGGGGAGGGGGTGTAAGGGATGGGGCTGGACACAGTTCTTGCACGCAAACCCTGTGCAGACATTTCATTGAAGTACCTGGAAAAAATTAGGCAAAATCTGAAAAAATCTACAGTTATTAGACTAGTTTGTATTCATTTTTTGTTCCATGATTTGTTCTAAATTAGATCTATTTTTGTATTTGTCACCGGGAAAAATAGACACCCTGATGCTGATGAAAGAAATGACCTAAGCGTTCCCTTTCTTAAAGTTGCAGGTGGGATAACTGCAAGCATATGACCTAGAACTTATTGTTTTACACTCAGTATCAGCATATCATGTTGATGTGTCCTACAATCTGTGTTGGCAAATATATGCCACACCCCATCAGCCCAGAACAAAATCACCTGAAACCAATACAGAAAATAATAATAGAACTGGACATTGGATACATTCAAAGAATTTGTATTTTCTAATGTCTTGTTTAAGCTAAACAGTCGTCTTTGAAGTTTTGCCGAAAACAAAACCAGCCTTTTTGGATCCTTCATCACCCCGCCATTGCTGTAGGTATGTGTGAGTTGTATAAATGTCAAACGTCATAAATGTCTGTTAAATCACATACAATGGATGATCAGACATGTTTTACCATTTTCTCTTATCCATTAACTTCACAGATGCATGCAAATTTGTACCCAGTTTTAGGTGATTGTGGTCACAATCTTCAGGTGTGATTGATGTTTTACCTCTCATCATCCATCTCCAGACTGGATTCACTCTCTGACAATTGTCTGCACAGGGCCTCCCTGCGCTCCATTTCTCTCTGAAGCTTTCTCTGCAACCGAATGTTTTCCTCCCTCATCTGTCGCTCCTCTTCTATGTACTGAGCACGCTTCTCTGTGTCTACCAGATAGAACAGACAACAACAAAATACGTGAGTTTTAAATCAAAAACATAGATAAGATAAAACACTTGCACTATTTTGCAGTGCTAAATGTGCTACACCTGTATATAAAAAACTAGAACAATGTCTTCTATTAAACAAACAACAGTTTACATAATACATATTTGCCTCACTAAATCAGCCCAACAGTATTTACATGACAGTTTTTCACATCATGTGGTAAAGGGTGGACTTATATCTCCCTCTAGTGGTGATAACACACACAAAAAACGGATTAGGTAGAGTAAGCATCAACATTGATGTGCTTTATTTTGTTACCATTTTTGCTAGTGAAAGTTGTACAAGCCCCGTAGGTTTGCAGAAAAAGCAGGACTTTATTAAATAATGTTATTTTGGGTGTTTTTTTCAGATGACAAAGTAGATGCATGTGATATTCAATTAGGACAAAAAAACTTTGCTTATTTTTTACAAACACTGCGTGTGACTTTATTAGCTCAACTGCTGCTAGGCTACAACTTTTTAACCATACTGCAGAAAGTAAGTCCCTGGATTTACTTTATGCAAATATTAAAGCTGCATACACCTGTTTTGCCTCTTCACTTTTGCTACAAGGGCATGTACAGAAAGTATTTCCTGTTTTACTTATAGATAACTTAAATTTTATTTGATATTCTTCCCCCATATCATACAGTGAAACACTATAGTTTTTTGTTTCAGATTAATGTAGCATTGGCATATGATGGGACAAAATACCAACAACAAAAAAAAGGAATAAAGATACAGCTGCAATTGCAGTCTAACACAATCTTGTTTTTTGCAGTGAGAATCACTACTGACCCTTTGTAAAGTTAATTTTACCTAAACCATTACCAGGTGAAATGTGACCAAAGTTGTAAATAATGGGTGTAAGGCAAGAATGTCTTTTATTCATCCTTGTCTGTGTTAAAATTAAACCAGTCTGGGTAGAAATAATTCTCTACCATTGCGTAATTGAGCATCCAACCAAATCAGCATTTAGGGCCATCTGCTTCTTTGAAACCCACACCCATAAGATCATGTATAAAGATGAGGGAACACTTACGCTGCAGCTCAGTGGTACGCAGGCTTTTCTTAAGCCTCTCCACCTCATTCTTCAGGAAGCGGATATGCCGCATCATGTTCTCTGGTGAGTCTATCTCCATGGAAACATCTCTAGGGGAAGGAGGAGCTGATACGGGCTGGTCCAACTTCTCTTGAAGGATTCTAGTTTAGAGAGCCAATCAAATACAACTATTATTAATTAGCTGAAATGACGAGCTTTTAATAACAACCTTTATGAGACTGCAAAGCCTTTACAAACATAGGGAGTAAAACAAAATCACTAAAAATGTTGTTTTGATTTGACATGAAAAAACAATTGCATAATAAAAGCACTTGACTGTAATTCTGAAAATAATTGTTTTAATTGGCCTAAATGTTTCACACTGAACCATTAACTCATTTTAGCAGCAGCAATGCATCATCTTAGCCCTTTAGTTTTGGCTTTTCAAACAGTAAAACAAGTAAAAGAAACAAAAGGGCAATTTTGTGTTAAAATGAGCATTAGTAATTAGTAAAGTACTGCAAAGTTTAAATTTTATTAAGATTTTATTAAACAGTCAGGATACCAACATCAGCTTTAACCAGAATCCAATATGCCAGAGAATAATTACTTGTAATTAATAATAATTAATATCGTAAATGCTTATTTAAAAAACCTTATGGTTGCCATTTTCATGATGATTTCTGCAAATGTTCCTCTTGATGAAGGCAGATTTAGTTTAAAAACTATGCACAAGACAAAAAATGTGCAGTATCATAAATTCATACCTTTTCTCAGCCTCCAGTTTGTCCATTCGTTTCCAAAGTCTGTTGACCAAGGCTTCTTGTTCTTGCTCTAATGTGTTCTCAAGGTCAATCTTCTCCCTCCTCAACTGGAAAAACAAAGGCACAGAATGACATTCATACAAGAACAAATCAAAACAAAAAAAAAAGTTTTTTTATTCAGATTAGTTGTTTCTTTCTTGGAACTACAGATGCATCACAGTTCCAGAAAAACCCTTTCATGACTGGGAATTTTTTCAATTTTATTTTCAGCTGATACAAAATGAGCCGAGCTTTTGCGTTCTTTTGTTAAAACCAAGTAATTTGAGATTGTTTTGTTATAAGTTTTTCCCAGATTTAAATGCACAGTGGCACTATGTCAATGACTCATTAATGGGTAAAAATAAAACTTTTTCATTAATAAATGAAGCAATCTATCAGAAAAAAAACCTACCTGTTCCAGGGTTAGTTGCTTTGAGATGGTCTCATTTTCCATTTTCTTGATCTTTTTCATAAGCTTGTTCACCTGAAACTCCTGTTCTTGCTCCAAGTGCTGCTCCAACTCTGCCTTTTCATGTTGAAGCTAAATAAGAAAAGTAAATTAACAAATAAAAAGGGTAAATAAAATCAATTGAAAAAAATGAAATAAAGGAGAGGAGATAAAAGGCACAGAGACAGATGAACCAGACAATAGCAACGACAGAAAATATTTGATTACAACATTGAACAAATGCACTGGTGATTATAAAGTTTCCCTTCAACATTAAAAATGTTTCACATGACCAGACAATTTTATTGAATTTAGGGTTAGACATCCCAGAAAAACATAAATTGGCAACCAAAGTACTTTTGGCAGCTCACTAAAAAAGGGTCGTGGCTCAGTTATGATAAAAAAAAAAATGAGACAGCTTTGTGTTTGAGCATTTATTCTGGTCTCATTTATAGGTAATTACTTAATAAGGAAGAAGTTATGTGAATTAATTCAGTGGAACATTTTACGAAGAAACGGTAATTAGAAATAGAAGAAACAGTTCAATGTGTTGTTAGAACTTATGACTACATTCACACAGGAATGTTGACACACCCAGGACAGCATTTTTGTTTTACACGTGCTAAAGGTTTAGGCTTTATAACTGAATTTCCACAAAGTATTGTGGTCAAATTGTGAATAACAGCGTTTATTTGTTCATACAAGTACAAGGCATGCACATTTTCCTAAACATAAAATAATGCCAACTACATTAGCCTTCAAAGCAAATGTTTTACTCTACTGCCGTTCAAATGAGGCTGACAATGGAAGTCTCCTGGCTCATCAAGGGCAGGCTTGTAAATGTCCTTGTTTTACTTGATCTTATACTGTGAAGATACAATTGTTCAGTTCTTTTTCTTTGAACACGATACATAGACAATATATTCCAGTTTGCACTTTCAGCACTTTTAGCCGAGACTCTAAGTCAACAAAACCAGAACAGAAACTATGCTGACACTGAACAACATGCAACTGTAAATCACCATTATGAGATTATTGGTCATAAACCAGGCCAACATCTGCATGAAACAACATACAACTGTAAATCATAATTATGAGATTATTGGTCATAAACCAGACCAACAGAGAAACAAAAAGATGTCAAAGGATATTTAGTTTCTTGCTGCAATGACTTTCTGGTATACAGCAACACAACTAGACTGATATAATGCTACTATCATTCCAACACACTAAGCAATAAAACTTAAGCAAGTTTTACCTTTCATTCTTTCCCACAATAGATTTTTTCTTTCCCCAAAAATAGAATTAAACATTTTGAAATAAAAAGTACATAAATGCAAGAACCTAAGTGCAAACACAACAACTCTTCAATTTGCATTCTATCATTTGTTACCAAAATAAATTCTTCATGCAGATCATTAAACTAGTGTAGGAATTGTCAACTGGGCCTGAAAACATATATTAATCTAATCATAATTAACCTAACCATCTGGAGTTATGTTTGGGCAGTTCTTATTTATTTTAGTTATTGCTTCATTTCCAAGATGGCAAAGTTAGATTGGTGTAATGAATGATGTCTGAAAAGAAAAAAAACAAGCAAATTTATTTGAACTGACAGTATATTATTTAGCACGCTGAAAGTGAGTCAATACTTCAAAACATTGCCCTTGTGTCCCTGTATTGTTTGTTTCTTTAAATTAAAATGACTTAATTGTCCCACTGAAATAATGACAAGAGATAACTAACACTGGTCATACAAAAACACTTCAACAATGGAGCATTACCACCCAATTTAAAACAGTTAAATAGCCACATTTGCTTAAATCTTGATTCATCATCAAAATCCTTCTTTTGATTTATAAGTTTCGTGTCAGAAACAAGGTTTTGGGTAATAGGCAGATGCAGGTCTGTCATGAAAAGCTAAAATAGCCAGAAAAATTTAACTAGTATATTTTTATGACCTAGTGCAGTGTCTGCCAAGACATCAATATGTATCTTTTCTAGTTTGACTTTTGATAAATTACTGCCTAAAACCAATCAGTGAAAGCTCAAGATAATGCAAGTGTGTCTTCTGCATTATGAATATAAAATATAGAAAACAGACTAAACCAAATAATCAATGAGCAGGAGGAAAGTATTTTAAGAACAGTATAGAGCTTCCAATAGCTGCAGTGAAGCTAAAGATCGCTAGACTCTGTGCTGTTGATAAGATATTAAAGGAATTATAATAATTTATTGGTGAGGCATTGACACTGAGTAATGTCAAGCTAAAAATCTGTGCAATACTTTTTTCTCCTCCAACTGTACTAAATTAAAAAAAATAAAACTACATTTGAAATATTTTTTAAAAC
Organism: Millerichthys robustus; assembly: GCA_034783495.1. Lineage (NCBI taxonomy): Eukaryota > Metazoa > Chordata > Actinopteri > Cyprinodontiformes > Rivulidae > Millerichthys > Millerichthys robustus. Next base: position 10,182,234 of record JAVKLF010000073.1, on the reverse strand, counting down.
GAGTATATCTGTGAAATAGAACAAAGGCTTGAGCTGTTCTCCAACCTGAACCCTCCTTGCACCCTTCACTCACTTGCATAAGTTTCCTTGACAGTTCATTAGTGAGAAATTCCTCCTCCTTCTCATAGTTGACTGCCAAAGTTTCCTTCTCCTTTTGAAGAGCCTGGATCTTCTTGAACAAGGTGTTGCTGATAAATTCCTCTTCTTGCTCTGCTCTTGCTTGCTGTGAGACAAAAACATATGAGGATAATGCCAGAAGAAACATCACTTGAGTACATTTCTCTGGCACAGCAGAATGTTTTGATATTTATCCTGATTAAAATGGAACAACAAACCGATGAGTATTGCCATATATGCACCAATAAGAGTTTGCTGCAGGGAAGTAATGAGCCAAAGAGGAAGCATAATTTTCCCAAATGAGTCAAGAAATATGGCAGTACTGGCTGATTTACGAAGGAAAGAGTGAGACATGGGGGCTATTTGGAAAATGTGTTGGGACAGTTACAGCAGCTAGCATTACGGTGTGGTGATACGTCTGCCCTTGCAAGCCTCATTCCCAGGCTGCATTCTTCACTGACCTCAAGGCAAAGTTTTGTTTAAGGGAATATGAGAATGTCATATTGTTTTTATTAAGAATAAAAAGAAATATTAAATATATAATCAATCATTCAGCTTCACAAATTTTCCATACAATAAATAGTGTGAACGAAAACGGACCTACCAGTAGTAATACTTGATTCCTACAAGTTTGTCATTTTAAAATACAAAAGAACTTTTCCAAACTCAAAATTTTCTGATGTCTAAATTGGCTTCCAGGTCAATTTTAATGTAAAAGTACCAAGATTTACAACATATTTACAATTTGTTGCTAGACTTTAGTATACATAACTGTTACCTGGTTCACTTATTGTTTATTTTCTGATTAAAAATTTTCAAGTTTTCAACAGAACTGCTTAGAACTTTTTCACCGTAATGGAAAGAGTTGTGCATGTTTCACAAGTGGGCTAACTTGTAATACTACTAGAAAATATGTTCGGTTGCTTAAATACGGATACGGATGGCTAAAAGGTTAAACTTGTTACTTGTAGCTTTACTTAGATAGATCAAAATTTGACAGACTATGTAACAATGATGTTTAAATATACCTGTAAAACACACTGCTTGGTTGAACACTAAAGTTTGGCCAACAATTGATAATTTGTATTTATCAAACAGTTAAGATGCGGTTGATTAACTAAGCATGATGAAGACACGAGGCGTCATCTCATGCCACTGTGTTGCTGCTATTTTTCCACACCCAGTTACCGTAATACTCGGTAGACATAATGTGGTGACAATGTGTATAACAGAGTGATATACTGATCAAATAGCAAACATCCTATTGTAAACTTGAATGTAGACGTGTGCGTTATTACGAACGCCTTTTACCTGCTTGGTTAACGTTAGCAACACTAAGCAAAACAAAGCAAACTAGCTGCCTATCATTGCCCCACCATCTGGGTAACGATATTTCCGATGGCTAATTTAGCTACATATCCAACGAAAGCAGAGCGAGCAAAACAAAAGGTGTTCCCAAATACAAGCATTATGTTAGCATTTAATGTTTAGACCTAAACAAAAAGCATTAACCAGAGCTAACTTATTGACCAATCTATTTAGCAGAACAGTGATAATAGCATGTAGCTAGTTAGCTTGCTAACGTTACTCACAATGGTGACGCTAGCTTTGCGGAGGTCCCGATTCTCCTCCTGCAGGGCTTTGCACTTTAGTTTAAACGTCTCCAGCTCAATTTTTAGAACTTTATTCTCTTGTTGTAGTGACGCAAGACGGTTCGTCAGCTCTTCCAAACGAAACTGTGAAATGACTATGCTCGGTTTCCCCGAATTAGAAGCAGAGGTCGACATTGGGGTGGCAGAGCTGCTCCCCGCGCCGTCAGTGTCGCTCTCGCTCGCGCTGTCCGCCATGGTTGTAGAGTGGGGAAGAGAGGACAGCAGCTGCAGCAACGTTTACTTTGAGAAGAGCACGCATGGTATGGCAAGCCGTTGTATAATTTAATGAAACCCATGTTCATGTATTGTTGTAGGAGTCAATAAAAACACAAAATCCACCCTATTAACTGAAACAGAATCGTATTTGACATTATCAAAAGGCTTTGTAAATAAAAAAAATCCTCTAAGGTTATACATATACTTTTTCTTTTAAAACAGTAATTGAATATTTGCAGATAACAGTTGATTTGCTTTTTGTTTTGAGTTTTAAGAAGAAACACAGTGCAGGATCTCATTCAGTGATAAAAATGTGAAATTTGTTTATAACAGCCTAAATGAATCAGGAATTAGCTCAAATGCAGCTAACGGATAAAACCAGAAAGATTGTAGCCAAATTTTTAAAATTAGTTTAATTTTAATTTTATTAAAAATTGTATCTGCAAACTGACATTTGTTTTTGAAATAAAAAAAACAGAGAAAATGAGAGAGAGGTTCTGAAATGATCCGCTTTTTTCGATCTTCTTCCAGTATAAACATGAACTGGCTAAAGGGTGAAAATATGAGAGCAAATACTCCACACCATGTTCAAAACTTTGTACAACTAAAACGTAGATCATTTATTACATCCTGATGCGTCTATAAACATTAGAGTTTGAAACTTCATTCTATTTCTTAGATTTAATCAAAGTTGTTTTCTGCTCTGTTGAATAAAATCAAAGTTCAAGAAAAGTTTTGCAGTTCTGATGTGGACAGTAAGGGTGACATGAAACGCTTGTCCTCCCAGGAAGGACACAGAGGTTTCTATAATACAGAGGAAGTGTGTCCAAATTCACTGGACTTATTGTCCTGGAAATATACACAATAACTCTGGCTGGTAAAACATTTGGTTCCAGGGTTAAAGGAGGGGGTGGGGGGGCAACTATTTCAGACAGCTGAATTATTTGGTTCTCCTTTGATGTTCTACAATATCCTTTTTTATTTTTAAAAAATAAAGGAGAAATTTGGGTTAGCAATTCATACAGACATAAAATACAGATCAAACGTTAATAGTACAGCTGTGTAAACTATTTATATTTTAATTATAGCCTTTTGTTACTTTAAATGTCATATAAAATATCCAAATAGTCTTTTTAGCGAAAAATCTTGTTAAAATAACAGCCGTACATTTTTACGGGTGTTGTACCTGTATTCACCACAAGGTGGCAGTAAATATTTATTTCAGTAGGATGTTATACGCACCACGTCCGCTCTGGTTTCGACGTGTAAGCTTCTTTCTGTTGGTTTTCCAACAGACAGAAGGGTTATATTATGATGTCATGTGTGCACATATCGGGAATAGAAAGTCCTGAATGGATAAATGTAGAAATAATTTAACTAGAACGTCACTGTAAAACATTTTGTAGAATCTAAATGAAATTAAAGTTAAACGTTTTTCTTTCTCTGTGTCCAGCGCCTTGACTGTTTGCTGAAACTGGAGGATTTTGTTGTTTTGTTGGCTCTCAGTCGTTCAATGAAGGAACTGCTAAGGCTGTGCTTGGTGGGTAAAATATGTGTCACACATCTGCTGCCTGGAGCAGTCTCATAATGTTAGCAACAATAGAGGGAAGGACATCTTAATGTTCTGTCAGACGTTTCACTCACATAAATCTAGATCATTTACTGGCAGCTAACACTATTGTTATTCATCCTGGTTTAAGGTCTTAATGGAGATTCACAGAAGAGGAAAGCTGCTGTCAGTGACAAGGTTAGAGGAGTGTATTTTCTTTGATGGATGTGTCTGCCTTGTTATATGTTACTTTAGTTTCCAACTTGAACACTTTCTCTTCACAGATGGTCGAGATTCTTCTTCAGTTTGCAGAGTGGGCTTTAAAGAAGTGTCCAGAACACGGCAAGATCCAAGTGATGGAGCAGCATTTCCAGGTAATTTTAATACATTATGTGAAACTCATCTTCAGAGTGTTGGATTAGTCACGAGTACAGCATCTTAGTATTGTTAGTCACACTTACACAGTAAGGAAAAAACTCATTTAGTAAGAAAATGCCTCATACGTCAGACCTCATGTTTTCCACGAGCATGTCTTAATATTTATACTGAGCATAAAGATTACCAGATACAAGTTGGAGTCAAAGTTATATGCAAAAAGATGTCAACTTTTGTTCTTGAGGACCTGGATTGGATAACTGATTCTGCTGCTTACTATTGAGGTGGTTAATAGCAGATTGTGTATGTGGAGTCTTTGCAAGCATTTTTCATCAACACCAGAGTAAAACATTTGGGAAGACCATCCTCATTCCGGCAGTGTGTTGAGTAAACAGACTTTGTATTTGAACAGGTTATAATTACAGCAAAATTCCCCCATCAACTATATTTATAATTTTTTTCTGTCTTAAATTTCATTCAAGGTTGTATTAAAAAGGTTTTAAAAAGTCTTTACTTTAACTTGCTAAAACCTGGTGCATTCTAGGGTAAACTGTCCTATTACTGTATCTATCTTTG
>JAVKLF010000073.1:10139602-10177649 GCA_034783495.1 Millerichthys robustus | reverse complement strand
TCTAGTTTCAGGCTGCAGTATTTCTGTTATTAAATGAATCTTCTTTATAGTCTGTAGGAACTGTCGCTTTTTATAACTGGATCCAGACGGGGCAGTTTTACCACACGTTTTGTTTTTAGCATTTTCACACTCTTTTTGGAAACTAGTATACATTCGAAACTGTTAAAGATAAAATCCTTAAAACTGACCATCCAGTAGGATCAGGTTTGTCATTTTCCTAAATAAATAAAAAACATTTGGGAAATTAAGTAAGAAGACTATTGTTATTTTTCCCAATAATCAAACATACTCTAAATATTTCAGTATTAGACCAACAGAGGAAGAATTTCTGCACAAATTCAAGCACCACAAGCTACAATGTGTTCTACAAACACACTAACAATTTATCTGTATTTAATTCTGGACTGTTCTTTATAGACTGTCTGACTAATAAAGTCTCAAGGGAGCTCAGTTTAACCCTCACAGTAAATTCCAACATTACCAGGCATTACATGGCTTTAATATAGTTACATGCAACCCCCCCTCACCCGAACCACACCACCCATCAAATCACTGTTAGGATAATAAAGATAAGATAAGACCTCCACCGGTCGTTTTGATATAACTTTTGTGGGGGTACGCACAGCGGTTTGATCTGTATTAAGGCTGGTGGAAGAAAAAAAAGATATAAAGTTAGAGATCTCACTTCCTGTCTGACAATAGCAATTGGTATTGCCTTTACAGGCAATCCCCAACTAGAATAGTTCCTAGAGAAACTATGACGGGGATTGCCACGTGTCTGCCCCGAGATAACCGTCAAATGGAAAAAATGTGTCACAATAACAATAGGTGTTGCTTTTAAAAAGGCAATCCCCAATAAAGTATGGAGATCGCACTTCCTGTGTCACAATAACAATAAGTGTTGCCTTAAAAAAGGCAATTCCCAATAAAGAAAATTCCAGGTGAATAACTATGGTCCTGCCATGCATTGCATGATGGCAGGCCCAATGACAGACAACTGATTAAATAAGGATGGAACTAAATTGGGAGAAACCATTTGAAAGGTTACACGACTGCAAAGTGACAAAAAGAATATTTACATTAAATAAACAGCTAATGAGACAAAACATTTATAAATCAAGACGTAACAATAAATATTTTTTATTTAATCCCCATAAGTACTCAAAACTTAACATAGAAAAGACCATATGTGAAATCAAACTCCCCCTTTTACGTTTCTCTGATGGTACAGTCAGGAACCAATGAGCCCGTGACCCCTGGGAATGTTTTACCTGTGCACACCTGCTGCAGTGGTGAGTATTTTGGGACTCCGTTACCCTCCAGAATTGAAGTCTGCTTCTCTCTAAATAAAACTGGTGTTGGTTTCAGACGGAGCAGCTTTCAGGATCATTTGAACCCAATATGTAGTTTAAAAGTCACACGATCCTGTAAGTTTTCTGATAATAAAATATTTTTTACTGTAGAAAACGTCTGTGTTATACCAAGTTCCTTTATGGCACTTATTGGACAAACACTGCATTTGTTATCTGTCTAGTTTTAAGCACAATCCTTATTCCTCTCTTCTTAAGTATGAAACTGAGTCTGTTTGGGATTTATACGTTTTTATCTATGAACTTGCCAGCAGCATGTTATGTATGGGAGAATTTCAGATATCTTAAACTTCAATTCAGGACTGGTGATGTCAATTAAGCTCCAGTTATCTACACCCATATTCTTATTTAGAATTAACATATGTGTACATCTGGATAAATAATGGACTAAAGTTACCTTTCAGATCTCTACATTGCTGCCATGAGAATTGAAATTTAGATGCATGTTTGAAGAGCTTAAGTCTTAATGATTTATGCTAACTTTGCTTGCCTTACAACAGAACGGCACATCGTGTGACCTTGCTTCTGTTTGTTGACATAGCGCCTCCACCAGGATGTCTCCCGTACTACCAACTGAATTGTTGGTAGTGGACAATTTGAGTTTCAGATAGTTTCTGGACTGCTCGCATTCACAAGTATTCCAATCAACTTCCCTTTACAGATTGAACAGCACTCAATAATTTAAGATGTATATAAAGATGTAAAGATGAACGTGTGAGACATTTCTGTGGAAGGTCTTGCTGCAAAGATCACATGAAATATGTTGCTTTGACAACACAAGCACACCATTTATACAAAATGGTAATTTATCTTTTTGTAGCTGCTTAAGAGCAAACCTATTCCGAAATTAGAATTAGTTAAATTAAAAATAAAGAAAAGATGTTTGCTTCTAAATCAAAATGTACCACAATTATTGTTATGGACTTGTATTGCTATACCTAAAAGTTAGTTCTAACACAGTTTGTATGTAAGAATAGTTATTTAGTTCTTAATATGTTCACAAAATGTTAAATTCACTTCATGGAATGGCACAGAGAAATCCATATCAATCCACATCTTTCTGTAGCCTATATGAATGTCCTGAGCCACTAAACTGTCAGCAATGCGAACATTGGATTACGGCTCATAAAAATCAGTCAAAGGATAAATGTTAAGATGTGCTGTGAGATTTTTGCAAGACTGACACTCAAACTGAAAACAATATTAATCACAGATTGGACACAAGAAACAGAACAGAACAGAAACACTGCAAAATACTGTGAAATCATTGCATTTTTATTTTATTTCCCTTTTTTTTTTTCCTTTTTAGCTAGATTTTTTCTTAAAGACGTCTGAAACATTTGTGGTTTCTTTGTTGCTGCTATGTAGCCTCTAAAAGACCTCGAATAACCAAAGTGCTAGAATAATTACATTTCAATGGCTTCACTCTGTTAGTAAGAATTGTACATCAAAAAGTCTGCTCAGGTGAAAACACATGAACATAATTTGACAAAAAATTTCAACCATATCAAAGAATCCTCTCCACTCAGATTGACATAGTAGCAGAGGGGGATATGATTTGTACCATACTTTACTCCATTTTAAGCACCCCCCCACCCCCATACCCACCCAAAACAACAACAAAAAACAGGTTACATAGTTTTATGTCCACAGCGTAGACACCAGCGTACCGAGGCGTTGCATCAGTAAAACACCACACCTGAACTACATGGGCCTCCAATGAAAACAAATACAAAAAAAGCCCTAATGTGAAGTAAAATGTTTTTCAGTGAATTAGTAAAAACAATTCTGTTTGACACTGCATATACAGACTCTCAAGCCTAAAAGAGATCACACAGTTTCAGAATTAAACGCAATTTATTTTTGTGGTATAAATTATTGGTTTTGACCCATCCAGTGTTTTTTCATACATTATGCTATTTAGAGCTACAATCAAACAATCTTTGTGACCTTAATGTGAGTAAATTTTAAATTCAGGAAAAAACAAAACAAACAGAAGAAAAAAAAAATCAAAGAAAAATGACCCAATTTTTTTATAATACCACAGCAGCCATTAGAAAACCCAAATGACACACAGCTAAAATGATTACAAACAGTCTAACAGTGTAAAAATGCCTACACCTTACAGCCAATAGACACAAAACATGTAGTTTTCCACAGAGCCAGCCTACAAGCATTTACATTCAGAACACTCATTCATAGCAGACACTGCCCTCCAGTTTTAATTTAATTGTATTTTTTTACATAGATGGACAAGACATCACATCCTCAAGTAGACATAGATATTTTTTGTTTCCCTCCTAACCCCAGCATAAAAATGAATTAACGGCATCCCCTTTTCAGTTAAGAATATAAAACTGGTGATAAATGCCAGGGCTAAACGTGTACAGAGATAAAGGGTTTAATTTGTCACTCAAACAGAGTTTGCAAACTTGTAAAAATTGTACCTAAAATAATGTGACCAGCATGCATGAAAATATGAGTAACTCTGAAAGGCTATTTTTCTTTTCAGAATCATTTCAATTCCCACTTTGGGAACCAATTTTTTTCTGGAAATTTTCTCTATTAAAATCAAACTACCCCCACCCGTGTACAAACATTATACCTGCTCTAATAATTAATTATACAAGAAGTTGTTAAGTGACACTCAATTTTTTTTCTTAAAAGTGAAATTGTTTCTGGTAGGTTACGAAAGCACTTGGAAAGCTCATTCTCCTCAGTGCATCCTCACCACTAACATACCCTCTATTTAAGAATTATACACACTGTCATTTTATATATAGAAAAAAAGCTTTTGCGTTAGTTGAAGTTTCAAAAGGGGGAAAAAAAAATACATCCCAAAACAGTTCAAGTCCTGTCAACTATGGGTCTGAGAAAAACCTATAAGGCGAGTGTTGAAGTTGGGTCAAAGTGTTCCAATAATTTCTTGGGTTTAGTTTTTAGGGTGTGTCTTTCTGTGTTCTTCGTTTTCATGCCCCTCGTGTGCATTGAGCTCTTTGTGCCATCTTTGGTCACAGTTGCGCCAGTGTGGAGTCTTTGCTGTGTTCTCAACAAACAGTGCTCCTCAGAAAGCTCTTGCCCCATTGGTGGACCCATGGCACACATTGTTTCACACAAAACAAGAAGCAGAATCACATTCCACTGGGCCACCGTGGTCAGAGAGTGAGAACCCTCTCGCTCTTTTGGTTGAGCAGGACTGAGGATTGTTTTCATGCTCATGCGTAAATCAGAAGAGTTGACTGGCTCTCAGGTTAAAAACATTTGTTTTGAAGCAGAAAGTGGCAGACTGGACCTTTTGCCTTTAGTTCTCACACTGGAACCCCACAGCCCGTTTGTACACTTGTTCTCAGGAAACGTCTAACTTGGTTCCTGTAGACCTGTAAGACATAAAACATTACATCAGACATTTCAGCACACATGCTGGAAATTAGGTTTATCAAACATAACTGACAGAACACAAATTTGATTTAAAAAAAAGGAACATTATCTTTACATTTAGACTTTCATTAAAAAGGCAGAAACTAGTTCTGTCCATCTAAACCCACTTCTTGTCAAAATCTTTTATTCATGATACAATGACAGAACCTGACAGTAGGTGTGTTGTTATGGTGACCCCTGTTACTATAGAAACACTTTGGCAGCTTTCACAGCAGTGCTGGTTTATTTCCAAGTCAGCTGTGCACAAGATGGAATGATTCACTGCAAACATAACAGAGCAAGCAGTACAGCAGGGATAAACAGTCTGGCCAGTGGGATAAAACAGCTCTTTCAGGATGCTACTGTGGTACTATGATGTTGTGAGTTGGGGATTTAGCAGACAAAAACAGGTATTGAGAGTACCCAGAGGGTAATATAATGCTGAGGTATGTGCCACCAATCAGCTCTGCTCTCTTTGTATCTGTTGTCCCATCCATACACACTCAGATGGCAGAAATGTTGCCAGAAAGATAAGCAGGGTCAGACCTGTCAGCCTTTCACACCAACTGTGCTCATCTGAGGGGTTAGGGGACATTTTGCATTATTTTTAGGAGCTTGCAGAAGTTAACTGATGAGATAAACGCCACTCTTGACTACTACTGAGCTCGTTATTAGAGTAAATTCAAGTCAAGTTAGTCAATTTGTAAAGCACCTTTAAAAGCAACAGGTTGCAACCGAAGTGCTGCACAACAACAGTAATAGGTTAATAATGGGTTTTCAAATCAGCGAGTACAAATGTGTTTTGTTTTTTTCAAGATTTAAAGACAGAAAGTGAAGAAGCTTGTCTATTAAAAGAAGGCAGATTGTTCTAAAATTTGGGAGCCACGGACAAAAAAGCCCCAACTTAAAACTCTTAACAAAATACAAGTGAGGCTCAGTTTCCTTTATTGTCCCAGTAAACCATAAAATGCAACTGACATGCAAAGCAGGACATCAAACAAGTAGAATTTATTCATAATTATTACATCTGCACATTGATATGTGAGCAGACTAAAAAGGCAGAAGAATTGTACGGTTATGGTAAGACAGTGAGTTAATGTACCTGCTGAGACAAAACCATCCCTATGAGTGATGCTTTTTATCCCCTGATCTTCTCTCATCTGGCCGCCTGCTTTTCCTGGATGTTTCTCCCTGCTACAAAACACACAGAGATTTATTTGAATAAATTCCTTCCTCTCCTATGTTTGCAAAAAAAACAAAAACAAGTTGCAACTGAAGGTAAATTGGAAATTGCAAACTGAAACGCAAACCGAAGAACAACACGCCACGCTTTCAGCAGCAATCGTAACTTAAATGGTTGCATTTCATTGTGCTTTAATTCAAAGCAGCATTTGACTTTATATGCGCAAAGGTTAGTAATTGCTTTTTTATAAAGCATAATTACAGCCAACACCACAACTGTTACACCTAGAAGAGGAAGAATATTGTCATGACAGAGTTAGACTGTATTTTTCACCAGAAAATCATGGCACTCAGTAATTGTCATGTTGACAAACAGTCAAGAGCAAAAGAGTCAGCATCTTCTTTTGTATTCAAACACAATGGGACACTGCAACAAAAACACCATGCAAGAGTTAGTGAAAAAAAAAGTTTCCAATACAATTAACCACAGGAAAGAACAATAAAATTAAACTGATTCATTTTTTGTACCTAAAGTTGCACTCAAAAAATAAGCATTATTTTTTAACCCATTTAAACCCAGTTCTGCTCTTTTTTTGTCTTAATTAACTATTAAGTCTACATGTGAATTTTATGTACCGGTAATAGAAAAAATTGTTTGTAAATGCATAATTATTTACATCAGATAGAATTATTCGTATGACGGGGTACTGTAAGATAAATGCTTATGAATTTTCAGTACAACTTTAAGCCAAACTTTTAACATCCCTGTAATTGCAGTCAAATGATGCTTTCTCAGAAGAAGAAAACCGCCTTCCAGTGGGGATTAAACCTTGAAGCAACACAGTTAAAAAGTATCTTCATGCCAACCTCTGACTCATAATCCTGCAGAGTGGAACAGAGATGGAGGTCACTGTGCCACCTGCTACCTCCTTGGTTTTCTGGTGTGGGAGTTGACACTCGTCGAACAACCTTTCTGATCACCTAACCAAAGTAGAATATTGAGAAAAAAAAAAGATCTGTTTTTAACCGAATTTCAGAGTTATACGAGACACAGGAAATCATTTATACGTTACTTTTCTACTGATGAGATTCCCATCGTGGTCCATATAGTGCTCCTCTGTCACAGACTCGCCTGGGATATTCTTTGCTTCTTCCCCCTGTAAGTGTTAAGGGTTAGCACATGTGCTGCAATTTGTTGATGACATACTAAGTCAAGAAAATAGAAAAATAATTCTTCCCCATCACCACAGCACAAGGAAACTTCAAGAGAAAAGAAGGTTCATGTCAGACAGAGACCCAGTTAGTAATCAGTCAAAAACTGTCAGTAGCAAACCTATCAGAACACAAAGCAAAAACTACTAGAGCATACACATCAAATTTAGCAGGAAAAACTAAACTAAACCAAACCAAAACCCAGTGAGCCTATGTTCCAGGTTTTCACCTTTAAAATAAGACGGCGTCTGAAGATTCTGGTGGTTACAGTCTGCTCTTCCTCTGAACCAGATTCTACACTAACTCGCTGCAGAGGGGATCACAGGGGAAATTAAACAACAGTGATAAATAGATTTGTTACTTCACATTTTGTTGGTGTATAAGCTGGAACTCCATGGTTGGCTGCATTGAACTAGAGAAACTTGGAAGAACACGAACCACAGGTTGGACATTTTCCTTTCAGAAAACTGAACCACAATGCAGTATATTACTAAAACGCAGGAGGTCTTTTACTTTTGCAACTGCCTTTTAGAATATATTTGTTCTGTTGGATTAATTAATAATCATTACCTGAACTTTTTTCTCTGACACCAATGTTCCATCCTTCCTGCCATTTGATGATTCTGATGAGCCGTCCTGAGGTGAGTGCTTTGAATTATTGCCATTTGGCCGGGACCTCCCTGATTCTGCCCGAGACGAGGAAGTAATGGAGTCGCTAGAGATTTCATGGCTGTTTAAAAAAGAACAACCCACAAAATGTTAAATTACAACATAATCCTGAAGAAAATAAAATGGCTGATCAGGTTTACTAGACAAGAGACATCATTTTTTGGAAGAGTTAATACTTTACAGAGGACTGTGTTTGAACAGGAAGGTAAGATTTCTGTACCTTTCCTGTTTGTCGAGCAGGTCTGAGCTGGCACTGCGGCCCGGAGTTGGTGGTTCCACATTGACACTGGATGAATCACTGTGCCAACCTGAAAGTGAACACATGTTTTTGCTTGCATGCTCAACCTCTTCAGTACCCTTTGGATCTCTCGATTCTGTTATCTCTTCGTCATCATCCTCCTTCTCCTCTGAGCCTTTTTCTTTCGTCACCTCTTCCAATAGAGATGCTAATGCCTCATCTTGGACATCTTTGCTTCTCTCCTCCTCTTCTTCTTCATTGGATCCAGTCTCACTGGGCTGGAGTTGCTTTAGTGCTTCAACCCAGTCCTGAGGTGAGAGGTCAGCTACAGTCTGGTCTCCTGCTGCCAGATTTTCTTCTGATGTAACATAAATATCTTTTAAATCTTTAAACTGAAGCTCTTTGTCAGTGTCATGCTTTCTGTCTTCCTTCTGTAGGCTTTCCCCACTGCACTCATGAACATTTTGAATGCCAAATGTTTGATCAATATCCTCATTGTCAGCTTCTGCTGCACCTTTTTCCATTTTATGTTCAGATTCTATCAGGCTAAGAGTCAGATGTTGAATGTTTTCAGTTTTCTCAACCTTGCATTCTTCCCCCTTACTCCCATCTTGAACAAGGTCATGCTTCCCATTGATTTTATTTTTTCCCTGTTCAACAGACCAATTCTGTTTCACCAAAATTATATGTTCATCTGGCATTTTAGACCTGTCTTTGGTAATCATCTCACACTTTCTTTCCACATTTCTGATCAAATCCTGTTCAACCCACTTTTCTACTACTCTGTTTTCCTCTGCTAACTGTGCTGCAACCATCTTAACAACTCTCTCTCTTTCTTTTCTCACTTCCATTTCACTTGCTTTCCAGCCAGAATCCTCTTTCACTTCAGTCAAGACACTCAACCGTTCCCCTCCATCACTCAGTTGTGCTCTGTCAGGGGTTGACGGAGTTATTGATGACACGGATGACAGTGAAGGGGAGGATGTAGAGAATGCCATGTCAAAGTCTAAGTCACACCTCGTTGGGAAGGACGGTGACCTTGGCTTGTGGGCAGGCTCCAACTCATGTACAGACTTGTCTTCCTCTTCGCTCAAAAGCAGCTGGTCGTTCAAAGCAATGTGGGGCTTTCTGACCTTAGAACGATCAGGCTCAGGAAATTCAAAGGTAGGGATGCTCAAGTCAAGTTCGCAAGGTCTGGGGGGACTCTTAGGAGGGCTGTCTGGCTCTCTGTTACATAGTTCCACCTCTGGACTCCAGGGTGGAGGCTGAGGCTGGGTGTTGGTGTGTAAAGGGGTCTCTAAATTTGGGTAATGGTACTGTTGATGGTGGGCAAGGGTAGGGTTGGGGGTGACTGGGAGCTCAGGTTCCAAGAAGTAGAGAGTGGACTGCAGAGCGGCAGGAGACTGCAGCTCCGTGAGAATGCTCTGAAAATCTGTGGGTGACAGGATGACAAATGTACAGGAAAACACATATGGAAGCCACAAAAGCATACAACACACACAAAACCCCACTGAAATCTTAACACAAACACCATATGACATGGACACAGAGACTAAAGTGCAAAGCATGTACCAGGCAACCACTAGGATGTGTTCCAATAATACAGTATGCACCCACAAAAAAACAAAGAAATCCAGCAAATTGCATTAAATGTATATATTATTACATATTTCAGAAAATGTATTTGAAACAAACAATTCATATACATTAAATTAACATTTAAATATTTTTTACAACTATATCATAACATTAGTTTGAAACACTACTTTTGATTTCATATTAGTTCTGACTTTCAAAAAGTGTTATTGCTCCAGTTTTGAAAGGTAAGATGCTAAAAATGGAACACATTAGTGGCACCATAAGACTACTTCAGATGTAGCAAGGGATATGTTAAGATCACCTTTTTTTTTGCCCGGGTGTTCTGTTACATGCTCACATGATAGAAATGACATAAGAGATGTGAAAATGGATGAGTGAAAAAGAAGATACAAGACAAGCGAGAGAGAGAGAGAGAGAGAGAGAGCGACACTCTAAATGAATATTTCCATTTTAGATGGATCATTGCGAGTTCGAGCGGGAGGTGGGGTGACTGAGGGCGCACACTTGCACTGGCAAACAGGACAAGGAGATAGGGAGCGGAGTGGAGGAGAGGGAGGACTGGGGCTGGGACAACGAGAACCTGAGGGGGAGACCGGAGGAAGAGTACAAACGGAGAGAGGGGAAACAGGGCGGGAGGAGAAGGAGGCCAGGTGAGCCACTAAAGACTCTTTGCTTGCGGAGATGCTGATAGAGGGGGAGGTTGAGGCTGGGGCTGAGGACAGGTTGGGTGTAACAGGTGTAGCCACTGGCTGAGATAAAGTGGGATCACAAGAGGAATGTATGGCTGTGAAGATGGAGGTGGTTTTGATGGTGGATATAGTTTGAAAAGACAGGTCAGAGGATGAGCCAGTTAATGGGAGTGAAAGAGTCATAATTTCGGCTTGGGGAAGGATTGAATCTGGGACAGATAAAGGAGACGATGGAACAGATGTGGTTGAAAAGGATGATGGCGAGTTAGGAGCAGAATAGGGTAACGGTGAGGTGATCATAGGGATTGGGGAGGACAGACAGGGTAAAAAAGAAAAAGCAGAGGATTGACAAGACTCTGTAGGGAAGCTTTGAGGAACAAGGCGAGAAAAACGAGAGCAGAGGAATGTGGATTGAGAAGACTCATGTGGCGCTGAAGGTGCCAAGTCTTTATACGAAATGGAAGATTCATAACTTGGAGAACGGCGTGAGGAAAAGGGATGGCAGTTAGCTGCTGTGGCAGGTGTGAGGGGAGTAGGTGGAGGAGTTGGTGTTAGAAAAATGGGACTTTGAGTCCTGAGGATAAAGGCTGTTCCAGTGCTTCTGGGGATTAACGGGATAATCACACACACTGTGGAAAAATGAAAGAGGAAAGAACATGCAAAAGCAAATGGGAGTTGGAGAAAAAGAAAGAAAAACACATTAAACACTGAAAAACATGAAACATGCTTGCAAATGAGACAAACAAGGAATAATGTGTAAAAATTGGGGAAAGGCATACGTGGTGGCTCTTAATTTGGTTAAGAGCTTGTATATGCTGTTATCAGCAGCTGATAATACTAAGGGGAGGTAAAGAGATGCAGAAGGAGGAGGAGGAGAGGCAGTTTGGGTTTACAGATTCTCTCATTTATCCAAGGAAGGCTCAGAGGAACTGGAGGAGAACTAGAAGAGCTTAGCTAAATAAAAGGAGAAAAGCAAACTCTACATAGTTAAATTTTTTAAAAACAAGTCAGACATAACTGAGGAACATGTACAGCAGTTTTTAGTATGCAACACGCACTCTAAACATTGCACTATAGGACTCGCACAATAACAAAAAAGCAGCAAGGAGAGGTAAGAAATCAACTGAACAGAGCTGAACTTTACCATCAGCGTGATCCCGGAAAACAGCGTTATCATCAGCAAAACATCTCGTGCCTGAAACATTGCCGTAGTCAAATATTGGACCCTCTAGTAACGTCACAATATCCATCCGATTGACTTTGGTTAACACTGCTGATAAGGCATCCGCTGTGTGGAAAAAAAAAGCATTAAGTTTTCCTGAGTCAAAAAAAAAAAAAACAATTTGCAAGAAAAAATGGTGGAAAAACTAATTATTTGATGGCTTTACTAACTGACTTGTAAAAGGTTAATGTAAATAGGTTTGAAAACAAATACTGAATGGAAGTTAAAGACGAGACAAATAAAAAAGGAGAGGAGGCTTTGAAAGGACAGCGAGGAAATGTATCCTAAAAAGCCAAAAAAAATATTTTTCATAAAAAAATCAGGACTGTAACATAGTGAAAAGAAATGGTAAGATCTCTAGATTTATGAAATAGACTTACTTGTGGCATCTTTTCCTTCTCGACTGACCCATTTTTTCAGAAGCATAAAGCTTTGTGCTGTCAGAGAGTTGGGGTTCTCAAGCCTGATGTGGTTGATCTCATCTACTGTGAAGTTCATCTCCCGAGCCAGCTCTGTATAGTTATATGAAATGCAACTCAGACTTTAATTCACAAAATACAACAAAGCCAAAAAACAAAAACCAAAGGAGCTATCACATTTTTTTCATGAGCGTAAAATCTTTCACTTTAACATGAATGCACTTTAACATCTGTAAGGCTATCCACAAAATGTACTACTATATTTTAATGCATTTGCTGTGGGGCTCCAACTGGTTTTATGGTGGAGGAAAATAACAGAATTTGAGATGAAATTAGTTACAAAAAACGTTATTAGGAAAAGAAGCGATGCAAATTGACTGTCACCTGTCCAACTGAGTCCTAGGTGATCTGCAACAATAGCGATGCGCAAGTCTGTTCGCTCACAAGGACTTTGTGGACCTGATGATGATAGAGGACAGTAGAACATCAACGTAATGAACATTCTCAATCCCCTTTATGTTAATGTAAGAAAAAATTAAATGAGCTATTTTCCTTTTTTGGCCACTTGTTCATCTCTTTACAGCCACTGTGTACAAAGCTGATTAAATTATTTTAGCTGCAACTTATGATTGCTGTCAGTGATCTTACAGCCGTAAACTATGGCAATTAAAACAATTTTGCCAAAATTATCAGCAGTAGTTAATATTAAAAGTAGTTTGATTTTGTGTAGTATTTACTCCAAGATGGCAAGAAAAGGATATTTCATACTACAGACATTATGATCAACTTAAATGTGTCTATAAAAGTAAGTGGTACTCTGTGACTGTTTGTGGTATGTATCCCTTAAGCAGGCAGTAACTCTCATGACAAATACAAAAAACAAAGCACAATATGATCCTCAATGACAGACTTTTAGTTCTACAAACCTAAAACATGGCCATGCAAACACGCTATTTTGTGTTATTTGTAAACACTGGTTAGTCTCAAGTACATTTACATAAAAACAACTAGAACAACAAACTATTACAATAGGTCAGTGACCATCCTGTACAGACAAGTAGACAGATAGACCAAGGAATTGTCAAACATAGGACTGGTTGTGCCAGTGTCCAGTCATCTCTACATGCTTCCTTTCTTATGTTTAACAGGGTTGAAAAAGGAATAGGGAGGAAAGAGAATCTTGTGACACTGACAGCACGGTACACAGTACATCAATGACGAAACAAAATTTAAATGGCAGCTATTGCTTTGAGGAGAATATGTAAACACGCCACAGGCATTCCATCAATCCAATAAATGATCACAACAATGTCATGCAACTAAAAGTGAAATATTCAAATATATAGATGTATTTTAAACATAGTGTGAAAGTTTTACAAACTAGGCTTGATCTCCGCGATGGGAGGTGTTCGAGACCCTGTGAGTCCCTGACTGCCCTCCTTCCCACCAGTCCGCCTACTCCTCCTGCTCCTCTCACTGCCGGAAGCCCTGTCCGTCGTCGCCACCTTTGCCCTTACGGACGCGGCCCCGGCCTCAGCCCTCGAACCTCTACCAGACCTGGATGAGCGGGAGGGCTGGGAGGGCTGGGAAGGCTGGGAGGCGTCCGACAGAGAGGTGCTTCGGGAGGTGCTGTCTTCCTCCGACTGCTCTGTCTGCGTCTTTTTGTCCTCGTCTGACAGGCGGTCCACCAACTTTATCGTCTCCCCGCTAATGTCCTTAAAGTATTCGATGGTGCGCTTACAAAGCTCACTAGGATTTTCCTGTCTGTTCTGTCTAGATGCTCCCTCACTTGTGGCACTGCTGAGTTGATGTTTGTCCTTAAGTGGCAATCTTGTAGGCAACTTTATGGCTGTTCTTTCTGTATTCAATGTTTTCATTGGTTGTGAGGTAATTCTAACTGAAATAGGTAAGCTAACTGTAGCAGCAGGACTACTCTTTTTAACATCTTTGACAGGTATCCGTGATCTAGGTTCAACTTTGGCTATGACAGGAGTTCTTTTTTTCCTGACCTCAACTTTTACTGCTTGTTTAGGCTTCTGCTTGCCAATGGCTGTTCCCTGTGTATGAAATGACCACCCTGATGCTTTAACTGGAAGCCTTGACTTGGGCTGCTTCACCTCATTTTCTTTAATGGTTTCATTTTTTTCCTCCTGTGCTTGACTGCTGTTGTGCACCTCCACACTCTCAATTCTATCCCTACAGCACAAGGTTTCTATCCTGCTAGCTTTTTGAAGGGTGGGCTCAGAGGAAGACTGCAAATTAAACACCACACTGCCACATTGAATGTAGTTGGCCTGAACACTTGAGGACTCAAGGTTATTGTTGTTGTTGGAGTTTTCAGAAGGGTAGTCTCGATTTTCTTGCCTGGACTCAGCATGACTGCTGCGCTGTTTCTCTGTACACTGACTCTCTATACTAATGTATTCTGGCACCATCTGACCCTCTGATATTTCAGTTTTAGAATCGACCAGATCCCCTGGATCTTTTTTCACAGTTATGGAGGCAGCTATGCCCATCTTAATAGGAGTTCGTAATTTGGAATCAACCTTAGAGGCTGTGATTGTGCAGGATGAGGCAGTCTCAGCTATGGCTTCACAGGCAGAAATATCAGTACCAGCATAGCCTGTGTCACTGCCAGGCTGTGCAGAGCTGCATTTTGCTGTAGTTGTTGCTGGTGTTGTTGATGTAGTGTTGCTGTCTAAGGTAGTATCGCTAGTAGCTAGAACCTTCACTTTCCCATCTACTGAGGATCTTTCTCCTATTTTTGATGGAGAGGAAAGTACCCCCAGGATCTTGCCCCCTCTCCCCTTTTCCCCTGTTTTAGGGTCAGAGGAATGCTCACCAATCTGGAAAAACTGAAGTCTCTCTTCAACAAAGTCCCGCTTGCTCATGTCAATAGCACCACTGCGGGTCATCTCAAACATCTTCCCTTCATGGAAAGGAAAGGGGTTAGGCTCACTAGTCGGTGTGCTCTCATCAGTTGGTGTACGGGCAGGAGTTGTGTCTGGTGTTGTAGCCTGGGATTTGTCTTCCACTGATAAACTGAAGAGCTTGGGGTCCTCTTCTTTTGTTTTGGACTCAAAAACCCCTTCATTATCAACCCCTTTTGTAGACCAAGGATCAAAGTCCAGACCTTTGGTGGCAACAGTTTTAAAAGTTGAATTCAGCTCTTCTTGAAGTTGGTATCCAAAATAATTTTCTGCAAAACCCTGCCTGTCAGGGTGTCTACCTTCAAGGGTATAGTCTTTGTCATCTCCCCCACATTTTGCTGCAGTTTGGCTGCCTTTAGTCTTTCCATTATCCCCTCCTTCCTCATATTTTTCTTCTTCTATCACTTCAAGTTTAGATTGACCAAATGAGCGATCAGCCGTTTTTCCATCAGTAGATAGACTTGATGTTTTAGGGTCCTCACTCAGTCCATCATCTTCATCCTGAAGGTCATACCCATCTAAAGAGTCAATTTCAGTTGCATCTGTGTCATGGGAAAACTCAGCTGTGGTTGCTATGGAACAGTCAGTAACTGACTGGTCGTTGCCATTTTGTTCAAAGTCAACATCTTCCCCCTTTACTACACCATTAACTCCAGATTCCTTATTATTTCCATCTTTCTCTGACCGTTTGGGTTTCTGACGTTTCTCTCCTTCTTCTTTCATTTTGAAAGTATACTTTTTGACAGGGATGGGATGGAAGACAGACTCATCATCACTAGAGTCGCTATTATCAGCTCCAGGGGGTATAGGGGATGGAGGCTGAACTCTGATGATTGGCTCAGCTAAAAGGTGCCTGTCATGCTCTTCTTGCAAGTTGACCTCTATCATTTCTGTCTCTGTGTGAGAAGAAGCACATGAGGCCATTTTCTCAGCATTGGACTGCTCTGCTTCTAAAGGAGGAGGGGGTGGAAACTCTATATAAGCAACTCTTTTGTCCTTTGACTTTCCTCCTTCATCTTGTTTTTTATGTTGGTTCTCCGAAGTAGTTGGTTTGGACTTTTCCTTTTTGGGCTCTTTATAGATAAAAGTCTTTCCCTCTTCTTCTTCAGACTCCTCTGGAATGGTGCTTGGCATGCCCGCCATGAACCCTATCACAGGGTCTGGTGTTCTAGATGCCAGGCTTACGTCCTCTGAGCTGGGGGTCTCGGGGGTGACAGGACTTTTCCCAGAACTATCCATGAAAGTAACTTGCTCTAGAGTGTCATCTTCTGGACTTCCTTGAGGAGATGAAACCTGCTTTTGTTTGACAGCATAAAATGTACCTCTAGTTTCATGCACTGTTCTACTCTCATGACTCACTACCTTTTTGTATGTACCCAGCTGCCCTGAAGTTGTTTCTTTCTCATACTGCTTTCCTACTTGTATGCTGACATACACAGGTAAGGGTTTAATGTCTTTGAAACCCTCAGTGACAACTACAGGAGTTAATTTGTCCAAATATTCTACTTGATCATCATCAACACCATTGCATACTACATTTGACTGGCTGCTCTCTGATGATGTAGACTTTCCTACTGATGATCCACGAGTAGACTTATTGGAACCAGAGCTACTGTGTAATTGATTTTTAGTTAAAGTAGGTGTATGAGACCTTAAATTTTCATGTGGCCCATCTAATTTTAAAGAGGCAGTTTTATGATTTTCAGAAAAACTAGATGATTTTCTTACAGGAATTTGTGATTCCGAGTTTTTTTTTAGACCGTCATTGCTATTTAAACTTTCTCTAACAACAAATTCTGAGTAAATTACTTTTTTAGTAGTGTCTTGTTTTTGGTCACTGATGCTGCAATCTTTTGTTGTATCATGAATTGAAGATTTAGATAGTTTGGGAGATGGGGGATTAGATGGTCTATACCCTTGGCTTTCCCATATTTTTAACATTTTTTCTTCATGATCTTTTCCACTGGTTTCATGCTTGGATGAGAACTTATTTAACTCAGTCCCTGAACATTTCCTTTGGTTTCCTGGACTACTTGGGGCTTTTGGCATACTTGAACCTGCAAACACCTGATACACAGGTAGCTTAGTTTCCTGAAGTTTCCTGACAGGTGAGTTTGAATTTTGGCCAGCTTGAGGACTCTTATCTTGCTTTTGAGCCTCTTGCTCAAACTTTAGCCTTACTGCACTAACTTTAGAAGAAGACATCTGGAATGGTTTAGGAGCATCACCTACACTTCCCTTTGACTTCCCATCATATTGTTTTTTTGAGTCTGCATCACTGAACTGCAGCAACACTCTTCTTTCTGGACTACTGGGTAAACTGGCACATTTTCTGTCACTTGAGCCAAACCTGTCTCTTAGCCTCTCTCTGCTCCAGTCCTCCCCACTACCCCCACTTCTATAAGGTGACCTCTCTGGGCTGCTTTGGGTTGAACTCGGTCCTGATCGTGATTCTCTGAAATCTGGTCTGCGAGATTTCTTCTCTGGTGATGATAGCTCATCATTAAGCTGTTCTGTTCTATCTCGAAAGAACTGAGAAACCTCACTGAGTTTCTCCTCTGCCTCTTTTACAGTCCTATCCATTCTGTCCTCATACACAATTTGTTCTTTATCCTTAACTTGTGTGTCATCAGACACACGCATCCAAACAGATTGCTTTGGGCTGCCTGGCTCAGAAGAGTACTGTAAAAGTGTCAGTTTATCAAAACTATCATCAACATTGGCTATTCGTCCAGATTTGTCAAAAACATTCCTTGACGATCTAAATACATACTCTGTTTTTGGCCCAAGTGACCTCCCTCTACTGTGACTGCATCTGTCTGGTAATTGGGCCTGAGACTTATCTTTCAAATATTCCTCTGTGTCTGAATGAGACTGGTTAAATTTCTCAGAAAGTAGCATTTTTTCTGCAAAATTGTATGATTCCCCCCTAAGTTCAGATGATTCATCTTCATGGTATTCTACAGATTGTTGGCTAAGTAGCTTTAATGTTTTGTATGAGTCATCTGTCAAAAGCTGAGCTGAACTAGGACGACTGTCTTCTTCCTGTGACATTGGTGTGCTCACTCTGGGGGAGTCAAGGTACACTGGAAGCGACTCTTCAGGCTCCTCATTTTCTTGTCTACTTCCAGGACAGTAAAACATTTCCTTCTCTGCATGGTTTTTTGTCTCTCTGATAATGACTTCTGTTGGTTCTGTTTTATTGCCCTTTTCAATGTGCACCTCAATTATTCTTTCAACTTTAGGTTTGGAGTTGATATCCTCAATGACTCTTAGTGATGTCTCTTCATTGGTAGATTTGTGCTCAAACAGTCCAGCCAGCTCTCTAGATGGGTCCTTCCCAGACTGAAAAGCCTTCATTATGTCACGCACAGACATCGTCTCCTCACATCTCTCTGATGTTGTCTCTTTGCCTGGTGGTTTGTGGTACACCATCCTGGTGGTGGTAGTGATGTGAGTTTCTTCCTTTACCCTCATCCCTTTACCCATAGGATCCTCATCAGGGCTAGCTTTCACTGAATAACATATATGTTGATCTGGACTTGATGGAGATGAACTCTGATTTCTTTTAACATCTGAATCGACTATTCTGGCAGGAGTTGCATCCTCCATTGCAGGCTGGTTGTCATCCTCTGGCTCATAGCTCCTGATGACATGCACTACTTCAGTCCTAGTCTCAGTGATTACTGGTGGAACTGGAATATCCTGAAAAAGGCCCTTGGGACCCATGCCTTCCGCACTTTGAGGGGCAGAAGGTGTCCTCTCACTCCTGGTCTCAAACCCACTGTCAGAGAGAGGACTTTTATCTTGCTCATGTGAAATATCATCTGGGGATTCTAGCACCATGTCTCCTCCAAAAAGTGCATCTGCTACTTTACTAATTTCTTTGTCTGAAGGTGAAGACCGGATGTTTGTTGGTGGCATTTTAAGTTTATGCTCCTGTACTGCTATAGTTGGTTTTAGGACTCGTTTCTGCTTCTCTTTGCCCTCTACTTCTCTTTTGTCTTCATCTGCTTTATTCCTAGTATTGTGTATTTTGGAAAAAGAGCTGTTCCCCACATCACTGGCTAAGTAGTCAACCACTTTTGAGAGATTAAAATCTCTGTCAGGTATTGTTTTTGATCTAGCTTCAGAAACTACAGTTTCATATCTTGGTGGATAGCTCCAATTGCTTGGTGGTTGTTCAACTTGTAATTTCAAAAAGTGAATGTCATCCAATGAACCTCTTGCTAAAGAAGCTCTACCATCCTTGCCAGGATCTTTAGTGAGGATCTCGCTTACTTTTACCAGGTCTTGTTTTACTTTCTCCACAATTCGATATGGCTCCTCGTCTTCTATCTTAGCTTCCATGGGAGAATTTGAGTTAAATCCTTTGTTGGCTGTAGAATTAGAGTCTGTCTGTAAAATCGCAGACATTCGTATCAAATCCTCTTTCATTT
Organism: Millerichthys robustus; assembly: GCA_034783495.1. NCBI lineage: Eukaryota > Metazoa > Chordata > Actinopteri > Cyprinodontiformes > Rivulidae > Millerichthys > Millerichthys robustus. The sequence continues at coordinate 10,158,263 of JAVKLF010000073.1, read as the reverse complement.
CAGCTACATCCTTTAGAATTTCTTGGCTGGACGAAAGTGGTGATGTAGAGGTAGATTTGATGCTAGCAGGAATAAGGGGAGTTTTGATAGGGGACAGAGTTCTTGCAAAGGAGGACTGGGTGTTCATGTCAGAGGGAATAATTTTTCTGGGTGACAGAAGAGCAGCAGCTGATTTGGACACCTCAGGTAACTTTTTAAACTGGGGCTCTGGCAGCACATTGATAACAGAGTAAACTGGGACAGTTATTGTACTTGAGGTTACAGCAGTGGTGACGTTAGGAGAGGATCTCAGGGATGTGTAAAGAGAACCAGAAGCTGATGACCTAATAGACTGATATGAGGAGGATGCAGAAGATGATAAGGACTTGAGGGTGCCATAGCCAGCAGAGCAAGAATTGAATGTCTTTTCAACCTCATCAAAGGCTGCATTGACACTTGTAGTAGCAGCATTGGTGGTTGCTTGTATTCTCTCTTGCAGACTGCTGGTGAGATGAGATGTTGGGGAAGAAGAGCAGTATTGTGAATGTGACACAGAGCCATTAATTAGAGCTGCAGCACTTGGAGAGTTGTTGGATTTCAGTGTGGATGAAAAAGAAGAAAACAAGTTCCTCGCAGGACTAGTGGCATTTGAGGCAAAAGAACGCACAGAGGAAAGACCAGGTACTGTTTTTATGGGTGAGGAGGAAGATGATGTGCCAGCAGAACTTCCCACTATAGTTTTGTATGGGAGGGGAGAGCTGAACATACTTAGAGAAGATTTGGGAGATGTTGGTGGGGTCAAGCCCATTGCTGTTCTTTCAAGATGAGTGCTTCCTCCTCCAGAGGCAGTAATGGAGGAAGTCCTAGCAGACAATGCCCCCAACCCTTTCATGGACAAAGGATCTGGGACACTTTTACCTGGTGAGGCCAGGGGACTGGGGGTAACCTGGATAGGGTACTGTGGTTGGCTGATTACACTTTTTATTGGAGAGGAAATGGTTCTGTAGGATCGGATGGGAGAGGCCTGGTCACTAGCTGACTTTACAGAGGAAGCAGGTGATCCAGGAATGTTGGTCTTGATGGGAGAGGCAGAGTTGATGGACCAAACAGATTTTAATGGAGAGGCAGAAGGCGTGTTGGATGACGAACTGGAGAGGGAGCCAAACCCAGATTTGGCTTGGCCAGGGGGGGCGATAGGAATAGGTGACCACGCCTGATAAGATCTTGTTGAAAAGACAGGTTTGTGAGGGTAGCTAGAAGGCTGCGTTCTCGGCGGGCTTCGATCAGTTGTTTCTTCATTAATAATTAAAATTAAAACAATAAAGAAGTAAACAGAAAATAAACATAAAATAATTGGAAATAAAACATAAAAACCAGAAAGAGAAATTTCAGTCAGTTAAAAGAAGACATTATGCACAACAGAAAAGGTAAAATTCTACACAAAAATTGTAAGATAGGTTCATATGCCAAGTAATGTGGACTCAAAGACAAAACATACTTGGTACAGAATGGAGAGTAGAGAACAACAAAAATGCTTGACACATGGTATGGGTGAAAATAATGACATGGAAGAAAATACAGAAAATAATAGAAAAATACAATTTCATTGACTTTTGTTGTGTTCAATTTGTCTTTCTCCTGGCCACAGTGCCTTTTACAATGCACGTCTGAATAAAATGTGTATCTTCATTCAGTGCACTTTCAATGCCAGAGGACCCCACAAGTGTATATTATTCATAAATAGTTGATTATCTTAATCGATTAGTTGTACTAAAATGTATAGTTGCACTTCACAAGGATGTAAAAGGAGTTCAGGCAATTAAGCCTTTTTTGAATGTCTTAAAAAATGTATGTTCTGAAGTCAGAACTATAAATATTTCTAAATATAAAAAGCAAAAATGCATTGTCTTCTTTTCAAAATAGCATCATTGTAAGAAAAATCCTTCCAAAGTGCAACCTATTAGGTAGCAATTTACACAGCCACACACAATCATAAAGCCAATAAATAGAGTGAAATGATGACTAGAAATGAGAAGAATTCATTTGTTTATTTTTATTCCACATAAATTTCAAGTGATAAATGAACAGAGACGATTTACAAATGTTTTGACAAATGTAAAAATAACAGTTGAAACAGAGACATTTTTCAACATGGGGTAGGTAAGCAAAGCGTAACACACAGACACACACAAACTTAACACTACTGTATATAATTAAAAACTATGAACACTAAAACTAATTGCTACATAATCCAAAATCAATTAAAAACGTATTGAAAGCAAAAATGGGAAACTCACTCGCTGCTGGGTCAGTCAAATAGCTGTAGCGCTTACGCAAAGCTAAGGAGGCAAAGGTATGACGTCGTTCTGGCTTTTCAGTCTGGAACAAATAAAAACATAAAACATAAAAAAAATATAAGAAAATGTTTGAACCTATCACTGAAATCTCCAATCTCATGTTAGACTCAATGCAGTTCATTCTTGCTATTAGTGACACTGTCCATGCTGTTAGTACTAGCAATGGGAGGCGCTGAAAATTTTTATTAATTATGTTATTTCTATTACCTGCATGTACCTTCCTCAGTTCACTGACAAAAGTAATGATAGAGGTTCCTTATTGAATAAAACCAAAAAGTGAAACTTGCGCCAAACTTTGTATTTTTTACCATAAGGCTTGTTTTCATTTATAGCAATGAATGTCACCTGGGCAGTAGGTTTGGATGCTCAAGTGATTCATGGAAATTAGAATTATTGAACGCATGTCCACTATCTATAATTTGAATTTTGAAACCAGCACTATTTATTCAACTCTTACGACATGCAGTTGAGTGTTGGTATTATATCACATACAAGTCTAGAACACGAGGGAAACAAGGGCAACAACACACAGTGAACCAATGTTCAAGGCTCATGTTTAGTTGATTAATAAAACAGTAATCCCTAGAAGTTAGTAGTAATTGTGAAGTTCACTTCTACATTTTTGAAAAGTGATGAGAAATAAGAAGAGATGTGGCACATAAATTGGATCCTCTGAACTTGGGACAGATAAACAAAGGCTTTGCTGACTAAAACATTTGTCATTCTCTTTATGCACTACATTGGGTAGTTTTATCATTATCGTAGCTATGTAGATTAAAAAAAAGGTAAGCAGTCAGCAGCAGTTCACAGACTTGGGCACTGCACAGGGACAAAATATTTGCAACACAAATACTTATTAAAGAATTTGCAATAAAGGCAACAAAAAGAATGACTGATAAGAAGCAGTTCCATGTGATGATGAAGAATTTGTTTACCTCATCATCAGGATCAGACTCCATATCCTGTGGTATTCCAAGATGCATTGCAGGAGAGGAGAGGAGAGATGACACAATGGACAGCAGGGGAGTTATAGTGAGCAGGGAGTGGGGGCGGAAGGAGGGTGTGTGTGTGTGTGTATGTGTGTGTGTGTGTGTGTGTGTGTGTGTGGGAGGGGGGAAACAAAACTCAGGGGATGAAAATGTAGCAGCAAAAACAACAAAGTGCTTCAGAAAAAGTCTATGGGATTAATACAAAAAACAAATAGCAAAGTAACAAAAGCAAAAGCAAAACAGTTGCAGGTTTTTGTAATTAATCAACGCCACAACAAACAAAGATTTTTAAAATTATTTTTTCGCCTTATTCTTGTGTGCCCACAGTGAGCCAAGCAACAAATTGAAGCATGATGTGCACCTGTGGCTCCATGTGTACATTGTGGGGTCTTATGACTGGCACAGGCCTTATTCTTATTAAAAGTCACAAGCAGCAGGCAGTCGTCTCTGAACCAAATGAGCCTCATTGCACTTCTCTTTATGTCTGGATAGCATCACCATCTGTCTGACAACTTTATTTCCATGTGGATGACATGATATGGCCTTACAGGATGAGAAGTTCAAATATGGTGGTCCTACCTTTTTGTGGGTTGGCAGTGTGATATTTAAATTGCATATGGCAGTCTGTGGAAGGCCTTTTGTGGTTTTGGGCTCCCTTAGGAAGGAGAGACGGCCACATGGCTCCTGGCCCATGTCTCTGATCTGTAGACGATAGTAAAAAAATAACTTGCATCAGCAGCTGAACGACACCTCAAAAACTTTTGTTTTCTCTAAGCTTTTGGTTCCATTCTTAAAATCACGATTGCCATTCTGCTTGTACTGGAGGCAAAAAAAAAACCCATTTATTTTTTTAAACCCACAATTTCTTTGACATTAAAAAACATTTTCTGCCAAATGGACTGCACTACAACATTTTTTCGTTATCAACTCCAGCTAACATACTAATTACATGCCATCAGACAGGTGTGGTAACAGCTGAGACATATTTTATACCTTCACGTTGAAAGGAAGTCTGTTTTCCTTGAAAGAGTAGAAGTTAAAAACCAACTGCTGCCCACTTTTGGTGAGAGGTGAAATGTTGCCATAGCAGTCCACATAGATGGGTTTGCCCTCCAGAACCTGAGGAAGACCATTGTAAAATATAAATATTGTCATAGCATGAGCATATAGTAAATATGAGGTTGAAAAAATGTGACATTAGATCGCAAGCAATTTCATTGTGCAGAACAATATTTGCATGCAACTTCACCTCAATATCTTTGCTCCGAGCCACTTCTTCAAAGTTCTCCTGCTGCTCCAGAGTCTTGTCCACCTTGTCGTCCGTCATGCAGAAGCAGCGCAGGCGAGCCTCGACGGGGTCATTCATCTTGGCAAATACCACAAACTTGGCCAGGTACGGCACGCAGATCAGCTCCCGGTATAACTGAGACGCTAGACTCACCGTCTCAGGAATCTGGTGACAGTCTGCGAGCCAGAACCTGAGGAGGATTGATTCAAAGTGAGAGGAGAAATAGACAACAGCGCAGTTGTAGTACTGTAAAACACATTAAATATTTTTAAGGGCTACTGCTCCATAGTGCACTCATCCCTTAAAAGCAATAAATGACACACATTTGGTTATTTATCCAAATGAGGCCCACAGACACATGGCAGCTGTGTAGTAATCTAATTGCACAGAACCAAAGTGAGCTCTGTGAAAACCAGGCTGCACACCTCCCACATGATTCAAATTTAGCCAGGATGAAAGGTCATGACTTTGCATAATTTAGCTATGAGATTGCAACAAAGTCATTAGAACAGCAGATAGAAAACAGTTTATCATAGACTTACATAATGTTTTATTACATAAATTATAATGATGAATTTATCCAATTTTAAGTCCCTTTATTACCAAAAGAAAACTCAGACAAGTGGAAGATGTTGCTTTTCAAACTTGTGGAAATGTTCACATTTTCATTAGATAAATATGGGAAATGATGTCATTCTCAAAACAGCATTCAAAATACCGCAGCCTTTAATGTTTGATGTGCTTTTCTCTGGCTCAGTGAGTGCAAACTGTGTCTGTATCTCACCTGGCCGACACGTTTGTGGTGAAGGAGACACAGTCAGTTACAAAGGATAACGGTGTGGTTCCTGTGATGTCCTCCCACTGTGCAGGAGATGTCCCTCCTGTGAGAAACATAGCGAAAAGATGAGCTCACATCCTTTTTAACGCAACACGTCTTAACTTTAACACTTTGATTTTCTCTTTCTTCTTATTCTACTCAGTTCAGAGTTCTCAGAACTGATCTCACTGATCTAAGGTTAAACTAATTGTTAGGCAGTTTGAGCTTGGTGATTATTATTTCAAGCAGGGAGAATTTGAAGTAATGCAGTAGTGTTGTCATACACATCCTGCAGCTCAGCTTGCCTGTAATGCTGCAGAGCAGACGCAAGCAGGGTGCGGCGTCGCCCCGCTTGCCACTGGGATGACCTTCTGCCGATCTGGGTGGGACGGGGATCGTCATAGTGATCGGCTTGTGGAACTTTCTCCTCCTAGGCTCTACGGTGACAATGGGGCTAAAGGTGGCTCGGTTTCCGAGGACCGCCCTCACCATATCATCTGGCACAGGCTGGGCCTAAAGAGAAATACATATAAGCCAGAAAGAGGCAAAAAATTAAGGCCTAATATTTAGGCCTGAAAAAACTACAAGTAATTTGCAGGCTCTGAATATTTTATCAAATCAGGTCCAGGCATAACAAATACTCAACAGGAGTAGGTCGAGTATTAATAATTAAGAAGTCAACAGACAGACAGTATCTGCAAAGTAAAAAGAAATCAATATAGTCCAATAACAGATTCCATTTGATCTAATCAAAGATAAAATTAGGTACCTGTAGGCCAACACGGATCCTCTTAGTGAGTGCCCCCAGTGGGAAAGAGGCCTGGACCATGGGCACATTGTTGCAGGACAGTAGCCCTCCGTCAGGACCCATGTGGTTAGACTCTTGTTTGATCCTGGACACCACAGCAAAATACTGTGGAAAATCTCTGGTGACAATGCGGCAAATGCGCTTCTTCTCCAGCTCGTCTGGACTGTCAAGTTCTGTTTCACAAAACATTTTCACATTTGTCATTTAAGAACAGGTCTAAAGGACAGTCAGTGACTGATTTTTATGTTTAAATGATTGTATTGGTATTTTAGAGAAGAGCTTTTTAAAAAATGCAGGGAGAGTCAAAAAATGAAAAAATATATAAATTCATCTGTGTCAAAATGAGATAAAAAATATACAGAATCACACATGTTACAAATAGTATAAATATAGTTAAAAAAAGTCCTCTCAAATAAATCCTAAATTGAATGCAATATTACTACAACTATAACTTTGTTGACTTTTGTAAGAGATTACAAATATTGGAAAACTGTAAGTCAGAAAACACAATCTATTTATTTCAATACTGTTTTTTTTTGTTTGTTTTATTTTGTTTTTTGCAGTGAATCTTAACATGTTATAGAATAGTAAGGTCTAAAAACCTGCATCTGCAGCAAAAATCAGAATTTTTTCTACATCACAAACTAACCTATACTGCTGGTATATAAAGAAAAGTTTTTCCTGTAAAATTCAGTTAATGTTCACCTACTGACTTATTGGTGGTAATAATCTTCTCTTTACCTTCATCCATCCCAGAGAGCAGTTCAGTAAGATCTCCTGGACCGCCGTCAGGCTGGTGCTCCTTCCAGGTGTCCCCATTGTCACTCCTCAACACAATCAGCTCCCTTTCTTTCCCTCGCATTGAACCAAAATGAGGAATCTCCACAATCACAGGACTGAGAGGGAAAACACAACCTTACTGTTGTGTCTACCCAAGCTGCTACAGCAATTCCAACTAGGTTTTTCAGCAATAATTTCAGAACAGATGTTTAAAAGCCTACCCAAGGAACTGAGCACCAGCAGGTCCCACCTCCACCAGCCGGCTGACTAGCCCCTCTCCCTCCACCATTGGTGGGGGATAGGCTAGCTTGTGCCTTTTAGCCAAGCGACAGGTGATGCGAGTGGGTGCCGTGCATTTCCTGGGAGGAATGATGATGCGCATGCCATTGTGTCGGCTGCCTCTCATAGACCCACCACGGGCATCCACCATGAAGCTGACTAAGAACCTGCAGCAAGAAGCAAAACAAAACAGTTTCAAGAGGAGCAAATATTTTAGAAAAACAGTAGACAGAAGTCATACAGACACGTGACGAAGACGATTCCCATGCTGTGATCACTGGACACCCAAATAAGAGCAAGAAAAGACAGAAATTACCAAAAATACAGAAAGAGAGCAGGAGAAAGGATGATAGAAAGAAGAAAATAAAAGGTGCTTTGAGTTCTGAAACTTGGCATACCTCTCCTTCGACTGCCTCAATTTAGAACATCAAGCATAGTCTGAAACTAAACAGGCTGGTAATAAAAAAGCAGGGTGTTTAGTTTCCAGTTCTGAGGCTGAAGGTGAGCCTAATTGTCAAAGATTCAGATGCTCAAAACCATAATTCAGTGATCAAATATTACAACTTTTACAAATGCTTCACCAAGATTGACTTAATGTGACTGCAATTTTGTGTCTTATTCTTAAAAAAAAGGAAGAAAACTTGGCACCCTATTTGTGTAATCAAATAACATCACAATATAAGGAAAGATGAAGAGGTGTTTAAGCTGAGAAAATTCACCACAAATGTTGCTGAAAACTACTTTTTCTTTACCATATGCTGCCGATGACAGATTCTCTAAAAGGTTTTCAGGAAAACCTAATTCTAACATGCACAGTCAGAAAGAGAGAGAGCGAGAGAAGACAGCCTGCACACTTTAAAAAAAAACAAAAAAGTGGAGTTTCAGAACACACAGATGAGACCGGCGCAGACTGGAGAGAAAAGAGACAGTGATGAGATGAGAAAAGAGGAGATGGAGGTGGAGGAGGGAGTGACATCACTGCAACATCAAGGTAGAGAGCAGCGAACTCAGTCATCACCTGGAGTCATACTGAGGGAGCGGGGAGGAGAAGCTGCAAAATAAACACATGGAGACAACGCAGGAGGCAAAGCCCCAGAACCTAGTTTTAGTATCAGTTTCACAAGGACTATTGGGATCTGTAATGACTACTGAAGATGGCAGAAGACTAAAAACTATGGACAACAAAATTAAGGGAAGCGAGGAAGACAAAATGACAGACATATCTACACAACCGTAGAAGAAATGGGTCAAAAATAGAAATGACAGAACCAAAATTAGATTACACAGATTCCAGCTAATTATGTCTGCATAACAAAAAATAAACTTTCAGCTCATATTTTTTTAATACAAGCACAGCGCAGTTTATTTAAAGCACATCAGAGTCTTTTATGATGTCATATATTCAAAGTGTGTGCATGACAATTTATCTCTTTATCCAAATGGGCTCACACAAAGGCTGCAGTTTGAGTAATGAATAAAACAGCAAAATGTCTGCAAATGTGGACTGTGGATTTCTGGCCCATGTCGCCTGACTTGTAGCATAACATGAGAGCTTTAGCAGACAAGGAGTGTATTTTAGTTTTATGTTTTGGTGCTGTAACATAACATCTGCAGCAGTCCTGCACACGGTCTGCATCAGTGCTGCAGGTGATGCTGAGTATTGACTCTTTGAGTCAGAACCAGAAGAAAACTACAGTGCAATATCTTTATGCAGTTTTACAGACGTGCATTGTTTATATGTCTATCTAAGTGCGTGTGTGCTGGTAAACATGTCCTGGTGGGTCGAATGAGGTGTTCTTACCCAGAGTGAATGGGGCTGGATACGGTGTTGTGGCTGTGGTCCATCATGTCTGGAGTCCAGCTGTAGCGTCGCATACACTCTGAGCTGTAGTCTCTCGCCGCAGCAAGGTGCTAAGTGAAGGATACAAGTGAAGTGAAAAGGGTTCAAAGATGAACCAATTAGTACAAAGGTGAAGGAAATGAAAGACAAAATGGAACCAGATGAAGTAAAATGATAAACCAAAACAAAAGGGCAACCATCACAGCACAGATGTACTGTACATTAAATGACCCTACCCTTATGGCATGCATTGTATGGAACATTTAAAGCTTCTGTTTCAGACTCACTACAGTCTGCACGAGTTGACCAAAAACAAAATACAGTAGCATGAAGTATGGAGAAAAACACAACAAACATAATGCAGAAATAAAGCTGAGACAGCAAGTGAGCTTTGATACAATATCATGATTGTAAATAATAAACCATGTGCACCAACAAGAAAATCACCAGCCAATACCGACAGAAGACAGGTAAGAGAATGATGTAGACTCAAAATTAACCCAAAAAATGTTTGAATTGAAACCGAGCCACGCTGACACTGACTTTAAATGAAGTAGAATAAAATATAAATTGAACATCTCAACATTAGTACCTTACTGAGTGGGTCGACCAAGTAGGATATGTCTTTACAGACACTCTGAAGCTTAGTGGAGATGAAAGGCAGGTTTAGAAGTTGCATTCTGGACAATGTGTGGTCCAGGAAATACATTTACATTCATTTGGCTCAATGAAGAACTGTTGAGTAATTAGCATACACTTTTATCTCCTGGAAAATGGGATTACAGTCTATGTTTGGTGTACAGAGTACATAACTTTACATATGATTTATAAAATATGCATACTGTGGATATTTATACTTTAGGCGTTATTATTTAGCAGTCAGAACAAGTTCTGCAGGGGACTGCATTTTTCCAGAAGACAGCAACAAGGTGCCCATAAAGTTATTTGGTTTGAATAAACTTTTTGTCACGGTGTTATGTGCTCCCTCCTAATATTTTGACAAAAGCATGCAAAAAAAAATCAACTGTATTTCTGTTGGTACAAGACAAGCCATCCTGTTCGCTGCTTTAATCTAACCAGCTAAAGTTGGGATTAGTCCACTGGAAGAAAAACAGAGAGCACCAAAAGTTATGAAGAAAATCAGACATTCAACGGGGATTCCTAAACATAAGAAAAAAGAAAAAAAAGTTAAAGAAATTACGTTGGAGCTTACCGTGTCCTTGGTGGGGGCCAGGATTTCCTCGATCATCATACTGTCTCGGGCAAAGGAGCTTCGGTTGAGCGTGTTGGACCTATCCGAACTGAATGAGCGGAGGCTACATGTTACCATGCAACCCAACGCCATGGGCAACAACAAGTGAGGGGTGGGGGCGCATGGCATAAAACAAAAAGCAAAAAATTAATTACATGCAACCTCCAGGGAACAGATATTTACTTACTGGACAGAGAGTTTAAAAGTCAGGAGGACAACTGAGCGAGGCGGAAAGCTCACAGTTAAAGAAGGCTAAGATACTGCTGCAGTTTATTCAGAGATGGAAATGAGAGTGAGATCATTTTGTTTGCTTTCAGAGATAAAGCGGAAAAGCGAGAAGAGAAGTTGACAGACGAAAGAAAACAGTAGGAAATATTTCTCCAAGGTGTGGTGGGTGCGTACCTAAACATGGACATAACTAAACTTCCCACCTCTGAAAGAGGAAACGCGAGAGATTATTGGACAAAACATACATGCACCTGACTGACAGGTGAGCGTAAGTTTATAAGTTTGTGAGACAACAAGATTAACACAACTCAACTGTTAAAATCTGGTTTAAGCTCAAAGATTAGCTGACCTGTTTCACATCGCGAAAAGGAAAGCTTGTGTTTTCTATCTGCCTCTCTGCAGTCTTGTTTTATTGCTGTGTGCAGTGATGTGTGCCTATTCTTGCAGCATCGGTGCAGTGCTCTAGATCCCTTTGAGCTTAATTTCTAAAAAAAAAAAAAAAAAGAAAGAAAAAAAAAGCTTTTCTTCTTTGCCACCAGTTTAGGACACAAAATGTTTGCGACTGCTCGGTTTAAAATTGATTTTCTTCAGAATCAATATAGGAAAAGTTATTTTGCCTTTATCTTCGAAAACAACTGAACATCCAAAGACGAGGCTAATTTCTTTGTGTCATGTTATATATTTTTTTTCCCTGAGCATTTACCGTGTGCGTGCATTGATGCACCATGTACGTCAAAAGGAGGACGAGAGGGAGAAGAGAGGGCGGGGGCCAGAAATTGCAGAGCTCAGCGAGTTCGAGTGGGGACACTATTCAGCACAGAGAGAAGCCCTTTATTCAGCAGAGCCTGCCTACACCATCGAAGTAACCAAGCAACTCTGCACAGACTGACTGGACTCTCTGGCAGGGCAGTACCATGTTCCCCCTGCACCACCACCCGTTTCTTCTTCACAGCTTCTTCCTCTTTCTCATTCCGTACATCCTCTTCTCCCTCAACATCTTTCTCCCTCTGTGTTTCCGTCCTTCATTCTCATTTTCTGCAGTTCTTCTTTCCACATGACTTCATTTTTGTTAATCAAATCATTTCAAGAGAGGATATTTCATTTTTGTTACTCTAGGTTTTACTTTTTTTTATTTTGCTGTTTTCCTCTTATTGCATCTTTGTCTGCCATCTTCCTTCCGTAACACAACATTCATTTTAGCAGTAAAAACCCCAATAGTTTCACCTCTTTAAACATCTTAATGTTCAGCAATGTGCAAAAGTCTTGAATCATCCCTCATTTCTTTATACTTTGTTTCAGTACTTTTAAAAATCTTGCTACAAAGATTACAAGAAAAGTCTGGCTAAAAGCAAACCTTAAAGGTGGTTTAAAACTTTTGCCCACCACTGTACAGATTAATGTTTCAGTGGTTTTAAATTCCCACATGGATGTGGACTCACAAAGACAATCGCTGACAGTTGAGTCACGGTGCGTTCACGGAAGTGCTTCTCGGCGTCACTCAGCAAAAGTGTAAAAAAAATAAAAAATAAATCAGGCCTTACATTTTCCATCTCTGCAAACTGTTGCCTAATCCCAAATTATTCCAGGAGCTGTGTATTTGATAACTCTTCGACAAAGAGGATAAGTGGGGAGGATTATCAGAGGATGACGTGTTTGATCCCTGGAAGTTACACTTGGTGTGACCCTCTAAACTTAAAATACTACACGAGAACTAAAGGGAAGGGGGAGAGGTACACAAAACAAATTTATAAGGTCAGAAAAGACAGTCTTTTTTTTTTTTTTTACACACCAGGGTCAAATGATACATTAATTTTATAACTGCTGACATGATGAATTAGTTAGTCATACAAAAACATGGTAAGAAATGAAGTGATGATCTCAAAATACAAAATGTTACAGCAATAATTTGACAGGTTATCGCAAACACACTTGTTGACACCAATGGGAAATAAATGACTAGTGGTTTTGGGTGGAGGTTTTACATGGGTGGTGCTGGGTGTTACATGTGGGGTAACAAAGAAGGGACACGGTTCACAGCTTTACGTTTTCTACCACTACTACGCTACTAGCACTACTCCTTTCTTACCTGATTCTAGGGCTAGAACGAGGGAGCGGAAAAAAAGGGAGAAGAACAAAACAGAGGAGTGAAAAGCAAAGCATTTTGAAAACATTCAAGCATGACATGGCTTTTTTCTTCTTCTTTTCCTACAAATCCATATGATACCGATGCTGTGGCTTTGCATGACTGCACTACAACTCAGCAGAATTTTTACATGAGTGTGTGTTTGTGTGTATATGCAGCCCGATAAAAGCAAACCATGCAATGTCGATGTCATAAAACGAAAAGGTAAGGAAAAGTAAAGAGCCTGTTCAGCATCATACATTGACTCAATAAATTATTTCATATATTTCACAACATTCACACTCTTGTAAAGAAAAACATCAGTTTGTCCAACTTTATTAAGCTGGATTCAGTATATTCCTTGGGAAAGAACATAGGAATATAATTTATATTTTATTTTTTAAAACATTGCAAGCAAGCACAGGTAGTAACTGTAAACACTAATAACTGTAAAGATAAACCCAACAAATATTGTGTCGTCATGTGAGGTGTTTTCTATCTATTTTTCGTATCACAAACTGCTTACAGCAATGACAAGTACCAACTCTTTCCAGTGTTTTCTTTCAAAAACAAACGCGTTCACATGGAATCCCTCCATCTCGTTCTGCATTTCCCTTGTTTGCTGAACCCTGCTGATGTTAGCAGCTTCCTGTCACAGTTCGCAGTTGTTCGCACAGTTGTTTTTGTCAATACACCCATCCCACACTGCATCTGCCATCCGTCTCTGCGGCCATAATGCAAACGCTCAGTTGTTTTCATCGCAGCCGTGCCAGATTTCCACAACACGCTTTTTGTCTACTTCAACACTGTAGTTTTCTACCCGTGCAGCCTAACTCTGTGTTACACAGCCAAGCTTCTGTAGTTTTCGCCTGAATGAGGTCACACAAAACGCTGAATCATTTCGTCAGCTCCAGATCACTAAGTGGCAACTTTCCAGCTACTTTATTTTTGGTTGTTTCTGTCACCTCTGTGCGTAGCGGTTTATGTTCAAGTCAATGTCTGCACAAAAAGTGGACCAAGAATGGGAAAAAAGTATCAAAGATGTAAACGAATACGGTCAGTTGAGCTTGAATTTGGTGACAGGGTCTTACCTGGCTGAGCGTGCTCCTATGCTGAAACCTTGGTAACCCTCCTGTGGAAGAGAGTCGTCCCCCAGCTCCTTGAGATCCTGAGGGCGCAGGTATTTGTCAGTGTCACCGGTCATGGCATCCTCACCTGGGGGAGGGAAGAGACATCCTCCTGTTAACTTCAGAAGCCAATCCAGGTAAGGCAGGCAATGCGGCATCCCATAGCAGAACAGGCCCCCTTAATGCATCAGTCTCCTAATTTGATTACAGTACTCACTGAGATCATTGGACAATCAACAGATATTTATTAAAGCCAAACATCACTGCAAAAACCCACTGCAGCCTGTCTCCTGTCACATTCATTAACACTCTGCAGCTGTTCCGGATAAAAAGAGAAAAAGCCAATCAGAGGCAGCAGTAAAACAACTTTGCGGTAAACCTGGAGCGGAACGCAGCTCCTTTCCCAGCACTCAGTGCCCACAACAGAGGCTGAGCTCAGTCAACAAGCAAAAAAAAAAAAAAAGTACAAGCAGGAAAAGGAGAAGCGCAGCGCACCTCGATCGGCGGACCGGTGGACGATGACACGCCGATCCATGAAGCCGCCGGAACGGCTGTAGTGCTTCCCCTTGTCCCTCATGTCCGGCTCTGTCCTGCCTGCATCACTCTGCTCGTTCACCGCAGCCCCTCCTCCTGCCTTCAACAGTGCCGCACTCCGAGCAGAGGCGACCAGCGTCAAGGCGGAGGACACGGACGGCGAGCGCTTCCGGCACCACATTTCAAAATAAAAGCTACACTGATATTTAGGCCATAAAAAAAAAGTTTTGCTGAGACCTTATGCTGAGTTTTATCATCTTGATGTTATATATAGGCTATGCTATCTAAAGTAAGAAAGAAAAAGAAAATACTCCAATATGGGAAATTGGCCTAATTTCCTCATTGTTGCTCCTCTTCAATTTTACCATAATATTCCTGAAAACATCACACCCAGCCACCACTCTTTTATTGGAGCTTGTGCTCTACTTAGCTAACTTTAGATTTATAATTAAAATTAGCACAGTCACTGCTGGAGACAGGCACCAGTTCCTCGTGACACAGAAAGAAAACAGATGGATAGCTAGGGTTAATTAAGCTACGACATGCATTTTGAATGAGGCTGATTCCAAAAGTTAATCCGTTGTAATTACATCCTTACTTTCAGAGAGTTTCATAGAAAATCTGTTCTGTGGTTTATTAAATGTTTTGTTTATAAACAAATTATGCATTCAAGATTGTTGTACCTGGGTGTTCCCCCCCCACACACACACACACAGTTTCACCCCTGAGCCTTAGTTTATGTTTCCATTTCAGAAACGTCATAATATGTTAAAATGAAGCCTGCTGATTCTCTCCTTTTTTGAAAATGAAATTGCCTTATTTCCTATGCTTTGTTCCGTTTTGCTTTCTATGTCTGACTTTACACTTCTGAAGCAATCATCTTCCAGGCCGATATTTAATAATGTACCACTGTGTTGCATTCAAGTTCAAATAAAACCTCCTTCTGTGGCTTCTTCTGTTTTTTCAAAGTTATTTAAACTGCTGTTTTTTTTTATGTAGGCTTCTAGTAAATGATTCCACGGAAAACTAAAAGACATGAAAATCAAATTGTCCCGATAAATTAGCCTATAATAAATAATAATACACCGTAACTTTCTAACACGAATTTTTCTGCAGACCCATCATCTGCTTGTTTTGATGCTCAAACAACTGACCTTTTCCGGACGCAGCCATGTTGATCCCCCCCGCTTAAATTTCCTGAGAGGTTTTTGTTTCTTCCAGAAAAGCCAACAGCTCCAGATACAAGTAAAGTAAAAAGAGAACTCAAATTAACAGAACAGAGCCGGACCCATATAGTGCTTTTGGCTCTGACAGGGGGGGGAAGGAAAGTTGCCCTCTTTTCATTCACTTTATGCGCTCCGCTCCAACCAAGTTGCGCGTTTTGCAGCCCGGCACACGCATCCCTTCTTTCCGCAAAGAAATAAAAGTCAAACTCTTTTTTTTGTTGTTGTTGAAGTGACTCTGCTGCAGAGACACGAAGCGTTAGAAGTCAGCACCGTCGGAGTTAATTCTTCTGCAGGCGGCTCAGTCAAAGCTCATCCCGTTAGGTAGAAGGAAGATGGGGGGGGGGGGGGGGGGGGGGGCGCCTCCGTGAGTCCCTACAATAAACACAAGCTGCAGAAGAGCGTCACTGGATTGGGTTTAGAGCCCTGGGGAGAGCTCAGTCAGCTGACAGGACGTTTGAGCAAATGCCTGGGAATCTCACTGAAAAAAGCAATTGGAGAGGAGAAAGAAAAACTCACTGAGCACTCATCTGCACACTCTTCCTTCCATTGAAACCAGCAAGGGGGGTTGGCTGCAAGTGAAACTTGGGTGGCATTGTTCACATCGACACCACAGCTTCATACTACTTGTGGTGTGACAGTGCTGCATTTTGAAAATTCTGCAACAGTTCTGTAGTTTCTTCTGCACAATGACTCACTTGTACAATACTGAGCACATCTTTTAGCAGTTATACAAGCAACAAAAACAGAGTTGAGTGTGGCTGTATCCACTCTGATACACACTTTGGAGATGCTGTGACAGCAAACTGCAAGACAGATTCAGTGTAAATACTGGCATGAGACTGAAGGCAAGCTGCAAACAGCCAGAGAACACACTTACTTGTCACAGTCACTCCAACCTGCAGCTTAATAGGATTTGATTCCCTTATATAGGATTAAAAGGGAGTTGTGGAAAGTCTACTTTCTCTAACACCTTTAAATACACTCATACTTGGACACAGAGTAAAAATATCCCACGAAGTCCAAGAACTGCTGGCCTTAAATGCGACTAAAACCAGTTTGTACCTGCTTGTTATCACAGCCAGTCTGTACAGCTTCACGGCTGCTGATTTACTTACACACGTATAAACAGTTTAGTTTTCTTTTAACATAATTTGACTGTAGAAGTGACAGCACATAATGCTTTGTCAAAGCTTTTTGATAAAGAACAACCATCATCTGATATGTGTGCTGAGAGCAGCTGTATCACCTGACAAAGAAACTCCACCGCCCCCAACCAACACCTAAGCAACAGACCATGAACAAGCTCATCAATTTTACAAGCATGTTGCCTCTGTGGTTCCAAAACAAACGGCAGTGGAACGGGCAGCTTAAACCAAGGTGATTTGTAGCATCAACTTGACTAAATAGGCCACTTAAAATGCTGTGTAATTTGTTGAGGTCCTACACTCTGCCATCTGAATGACAAAGAGTTCAACTCTTCTTATTTCCATAGGTTCACAAACTATATATATATATATATATATATATATATATATACATTTTATGAGGAGAATCAGTGCAGAAATGATGGTTGCAAATATAAAAAAAGCAAAATATCTTTAACTTTTCTCTATATTTTTGAGCTTATGTAAAATGAACATCAGCAGTGTTAGGTTGGAAACAAAAAAAAATAACCAATTAGGTTCAAAAACAAAATTGACATAAAAAGCTTACATTTTATTTGTCATAATAAAAATATGAATGGTGTATTTCCAATGTCTGATTCTTCTTTTCAGCTTTATCACCCAAGCAGAATAAATAGCATAAGTGCAGAAAAAAGAAACAAATCACACTCAGCAAAAGTGGCAAGTTTGAGTTCTGCATTATTAGAATAAAACAACAAAGCTTAATAGCAACAATAAAAAGTAAAGCGAACAAACAGCAAAAAACAGATTCAAGTGTTTCACAAATACCTTCATCAATATCTGAAAAAGACTCTTCTTTGAGAATTTCTGGTATATTTGCCCGAACTGTGTGATTTGGACACAGTCAAACATGCAAACTATAAAAATCCTACCATGAAAAACATGCAGTCAGATGACTTTGACTAAAACAAGTAGTCGAACAGCCATCTAAATTGATCTAATAATAAATTTGTATTTAGTAAAAATTAAAAAAAATAGCAATCTTTTAAACTGTCACTGTACCTTCATCATCTGACATGTCAAGGAACTCATTCATGGTCTCTGGGACATTGATTTTGTGCTTTTCTGATGCGCTCTGCAAAAACAAAAAGTAAAAATTTGTCAAAAAGAACAGACAAACAAATCTATGTATAATATTTATGTCCATCACAAAAATCGAGTATGCGTGAACAGGATTGCATTCGTAATAAAACAAAACATTTGCAATATTTTCTAACAAAGATCTCATAGTTGACATTAATGTTGAGGTTGATGATGTGAGGTCTGAAGGTGAGCGATGATCCAACGGGCTGCAGGTGTGGATTTACGAGCTACAGTAAAAAAACACAGCAGAGATTTCTGCACCAGAAAGAAAATGACCTTGATCTTTTATAGCCTCTCTGATGCTGATCGTGTTGAATCCTAAGAGACGTTTTTTTTCCCCTCCTTCCACAGCTTACGTATTCTGCTTTCTGTCTTCCACCCCAGCTCTCTCCTTCCTTACTTACAAGCGTGTTCATAAGATCACTGTTAGTGACCTCAGCTAAATTAGGAGGAATCTTAATCTCCAACTTAAGCCTTCTGTTCGTGTCTTAATCGGGACAACTTCACACATGTGACACAGCAAGACTTACTGACTTTACAGCTGATTCGATGTGTTTGTACGCTCACTGAACTACACAGTAAATGACTTTCTGACCGGCCGAGTTTTGATGTGGGGAAAAGAGTCAAAAACACAATTTGGTTAATTGGAGTTGCTCAATAAATTATATTCCAAGAGTTTCATTTATTTATTCTAAAACACACACACACACACACACACACACACACACACACACACACACACACACACACACACACACACACACACAC
>JAVKLF010000073.1:10008616-10025840 GCA_034783495.1 Millerichthys robustus | reverse complement strand
AGATTCTCATCTCATCTCAAACATTAGCAATTATAACACACCTGAATTGCGTTGTTACCACCCTCCACCAATCAGCAGAAATGGGTTCAACTTGACTGTATTCACTTTTATCTGCCTTTAACATCTCAAGTTGCCACTTGAGTTCAACACTAAATTGCCAGAGCGTTTTGTCTTTAAAGTGCCTGAAATTCCAGAGCCAGAGGAGGCCTATCTGTCTGTACCGCCTTGCATGATTCTCCTACCGAGGTAATCAATGTTTGATATTTTCAATTCCACTAATTGCTTCTGTATTGTACGATTAGGTTTAACACTGAACTTTTTTTTCACACTTGACAGACAACATCAGTGAGGGTTTTTTGACTGTTTTTCAAAGAAACAAGCAAGCTGTGATTGTCGTTTTCCTGCACGTTTTGCTCGCAGAGAGACAGCAAAAAGCCCCCCTGGATCAATGTGTCTGCCAGTCTGGTTTGAGACAACTTATTATTTTACTGTCTGAGGTGACCACCTCTTCAAAGAAACCAAATCGGGCTCCAGACTTCCACTTTTAACAGTTCATATTTGCGTTGCCATGGTGTCACCGTGAGCCAAAGAGACAGAGGTTTTGTTCATGTTACGTCTCTGTTTGAAGGCAAAGCCCCGGTCCCCTCCACATGTCTGTTTTGGCCAGTGAGGAGTAGCAGCGTGAGGGAAATGTGTAGGTGGTTAGATCAGCCGATGAAGTGTAAATACCACTCAATCTGTTCTCATTAGAGGAGCAAAAACATACGAATCACTTCGCCTCTATTAAAAATGCCCCAGGGTCCTAACTGAGTATGTGTGTGTGTGCAGATGTGTACTCATACATGCAATTGTGTGAAAAGATAGGAGGGAGGGAGGAGGTTGGGATGACAGAGTGATGTTTTGGCATTTGGGTCTGCAGTGAGGATTTGAAATGCCACCACCATCAATGCTGCTTAATTCTTAGAAACAAACTGTTAATCTGAACAGACAATCCGTTCCGACAGCTTCTGTTATGATTCAAATCAACTTGGAGTGAAGGGTGTGTGTGTGTGTGTGTGGGTGTGTGTGTACTCTTGAGTGAGAGACTATGTCATTGTGTTTTGGTATGTGATTAGGTGTGTGCGTGTGTTCATGACCAAGACATCACACAACCATTGCACATTCCCCTATGATAATGCGGATTGATTATGGATATGATAATGAGAGGCCGGCTCGGCGTCGCGACCTTCACAAGGTCTAATTGAAACAAGCGTTGGTCCTCCGAAGCACTTATCAAGTCACACAGCACATCATTAATCACGGAGAATACAAGCTGTCAGTGTAACACACAAGCACACACAGACACACACATTCTCTATGTAATTCTTCCCCCCCTGTTTTTCTTTACACACACAAAATCATCTATTTCACACAAACGCACACACAATGCAAGCTGTCACCACAATATCCTTGGCATTGTCTTCTTTTAAAGGAAAGTGGACAGCTCGTCCACCCTCCATCTCTATTTTCTTCAGAAAACTTGCCGGAGTTAAACCTTTGAACAACAACAACAACAAAAAAAATGCAGAATAAGAGGAGGAGGAGGAGGGGAGTTGTTAAAACATTTCCACAAATACAAACAGCTGTTCACTTTAGCCAAACTCGGCTGAAATTGAATTAGCGCAAGTTGTTTTTACTACCTGCTTTTATTAGGAGACAATTTAACAACCAAATGTGATTCCAGTGTCTGATTAAGGCAGCATATGGTACCTACCTGTTAAACACAAAGTGCTCAGCTCAACGCTTCACTGAGCTACTGGAATAAACTAATAAACCCAATATCATATTAGTCATTACATAGTCCAACACACAAAATTCCAATCTGATAAAAAAAAAGAAAGGGGTTTCATTATTATCATAGAGAAAACACAAGGGAGTTGACACGCGCCGCATTGATACCATCATCAACTTTTTAATTGTTATTCAATTAACTGCTTTTGTTAATGAAACCAATTATTACATTAAAACAAGCAGGGAAATATGTGATTGTTATGCATCTATGCAGGGTGCAGCTAATTATAACTGTAAATCAATCAATTCTATATTAATCAGGTTGGAAATTATCCAAAAAAAAAAAAGAGAAAGTCACTAAAAGACTTTGAAAGTTTCTTTGTTTTTCTCCTCTTTTACATATTTTGATTGCCGTGTTGTTATCTGTCTGATGATTAATAACAATCTTTTTGAGTACGTTTTGATTCAGTTTTCTTGCAATAAATTTAAGTGTGACCTAAATCGTGTCTTACAGCGTGAACGGTCCACCCAGTGTTTAATCAACAGTGATGATTTGGGGAAAGTACTAACAAGGTCACAGAAACTCCTCACAGGACAACAGTCCCTGAAGGTTTACGTCGCTGAACCGATGAGGGTCAGGGAGGCTTGATCAGTTTCAGAAAAACAACGAATCAATCACCTGCATGTAGGATACACACCTGTAAACACGACCTGTCCAGGCACACAACCTCCTTCTGCTGGGTGGCCTGCAGGTTTCGGAGTATTTGTCATGATAAAAATAGACGCGTCAATAAAGAAAATGTGCTAATTTTAAATGTTGTGTTACGCAGATGTAAAAACCTGAACTTATAGTTTTGAAGAGCATGTGGCCATTGTTAATGAAAATGAAACACTAACAATTCTTCTCAATACATGCATTTTAAAACAAAGAAGAACAATTTTTAAAAAAAATCAGGGGCACTTTTTATGTTATTTAGTCACAATAAACTCCCTCTCATCAGGTTTGGATGTTAAGTAATTGTGCAATAATCCAGGAGATTAAAATTAGAATATTTGAAATAGTTATCAATTTTCAGCAAATCACAATGTCCATGTTGTCATTATTAAAACCCTTAATCTGAAATCAAAAGCAAAATACATTTTTAAAAAGTTCTACATTTTATAACTTCATTATTATGACTGACAGTGCAAAGGTATTGGCAGTATTTTTAATGTCATAAATGGCTGCTCTGGAACTAACTTTGAATACAGTTTTTATAAACTGTTATAAACATTATAAATGAAAATGAAATAAACTCGGCAAACCTGTCAAAATAAATGGTGTGGAAAAGAAGAATGAAGTTTACAGAATCACAGTGAAGGTCACTGGGAAAGCAGTTCATCATTTTGTTTTGTTTAGACGAGATTAAATTAAACTCATAAAGAAATAAGTACACCTACAGTGAAACATAGTTAAGGTTATTCATGGCTTTTGATAATCTTGGGAACTGGAAGTGTTGAAGAAACCAACAGAATAAAAAAATTAGGGCAACGTTTACCAGGTTTAATAAAACAGTTTTTTATAAATGGCAGTCAAAGGAGAAATAAACTGGGACACAAGTTTTTATTTCAGCCATTTTTTTTTTACAGGATTCCATATACTTTACGTTCATACAGGGTTTAAGAGCCATGGTGGGAATTAAGACATATTGACCCCTGACCCCTTGCCACAGTACTATTATTGGATATCAATGTCTCATAAGCAGATTTTGCTTATGAAGACTTAAACACTGAATTATAAGTTGTTTCTCCATTAGTTTAGTTGAGTTTCAAAGTATCCACGTCATTCATATGTACCAATTTTTCTTTGGGTTATTCTCAGTTCAGTATTTCGTTCCCCAACACGAGGAATGAGGAACATTAGGAATGACCAAATAATGAGCAATACACTCCTAAACAGACAAAGTTTTGTCTCTGTGGGGAGACCACTAAATTCACTTGTTTATTGAGAACAGTAATTAATGACCCAAATACAAAACAGAGATCTTTGACTTTTTGCTTCAACTTTACTTCAAATTAAATTCTACTTTGCATTTGTTTTCACAGGACTGTATAGTTGCAATTTTAGTTTGGAAAAATGTAAACAGACCATCCTTTCTTCTTGGTATAAAACCTGTAATCAGTCCAGTACAAGAGCTATCCTAATGATGGCTCACACCTGAACTGTAATTGCTGCACAGAGATCTTTCACTCTTAAAAGAGAATGCCCTCATTTATATATATAAATAAAAATATTAATAATCCTCAGCCTGGATAATTATCAGACATACAATTATAAACACCTTTAGAAATTTAGATGTGAGGATCTACTTGCCTGTTACGTTGATATAGTCATGTGACCTGACCAGTGCCCTAGTTGAACACCTCTTAGATGTTTTTGCATATATGGACGCTAATCTCAGTTAGGACTATGGGATTTGGGAATATTTTGTTTAACGGAGATCAAAGTAGCCGACTCATAAGAGAAAAAAACTCCACACAGATCAAACAGAGCAATGCATCTTGAATCCCACACCCTTAGTAGCCAATCAAGCCATGCAAAACTTTTTCTTAAAAAAAATAAAAAGATTTTTGTTTTGAATCTGCCTCCATCAACATCCCCCTCCTCCCACTACCAAGACCCCGCATTGCTTTGGATTAAGAAGTATATCAAGAAAAAGCCACTGCTCCAAATCTGTATGCCTCTCATGCTTGGCTAACATGATGCTGGCATTCAGGAACACAACAATACGGTGTTAAGGGATCAAAGAAGCAGTGAAGAGATGTAGACTCACTGTATGTCAGTCAAGAAGGGGAAGCAAAGCAGATGAAGACAGAAGTGCTTACACACACACTCCTGCGCTGGCTTTTTCTATGTATGTGCCTGTGAGGGGTGAGGCCTTACTGTCAGATGGCTCAGGGGCTACTCATTTGTAGACGTCGACAGTGTTCACATGAACCTAAAACTTGCAACAATATGAGAGCACACACACAGACATGCACACGCACAGCTTCACATACAAGCATGTGTGATAAGCGAGCACTCCAAGCTCATATACTGCCCTGCAAAAGTTCTGTGCTCTCAGCATTTTACCTTGTCTAGAAGATGAATAGTTATTTTACCGACTGTGGAGAAACAAAACAATGCTGCCTGGTTAGACGTGTGATGGAGCGGCCTCCATTCTACTAGATCAAAGATGGGCTTTTTGTTTTTTGTCAAGTTTGCAATATCTCTCCTATGCTTTTGGTGTATCAAACTCTGACATTAACGGAGCACGGATTTCAGATCTACAGGACATCCTGCTGTTAGCGTGACCTTTGCTCATTTCTTCTTTGTTGTGGAGCGTTCTGTTGGCTGTGGAAGCAAACTCTGCTCCATTGTTTTTGTATTGTATTGTGCAGTGTTTACACGTCGGTTGGTCTTTTTAAATTGTCTGACAGGAAATATCATTTCCTTCATAAAATACTTTGTAAAGAATGTTCCAAGGCGTTACATAAATGCCCTAAACTTTTCTAAAATTGAACCAAGAGAAATCCATAAATTTTGGATAATGATGTGATTTGAATGTTTCAAATTAAACTGTCTTTTTGATTTTTCAGCAAAACTTATCAATTGCAGCTGCAGATTTCCTCACATCAAATAAAGATGTATGTTGGACATTAAACACAGAAACACACTGACACCTTGTGGCTACAACTGGTAACAATTTCTTTTTGTAAACTACATTATTGACAATTTTAACAATGGCAAAAACATGCACATAAAAAAGCAACATAAGTTGATTAACAGAAATTATATATCTGTCCTGGCATTATTGCAGAGTGTCATCGATAACTTGGATTTATTCATCATGCAGATCACCAGAGTATGCATAAATCTTCCTTGAAATGGGTTGAGCATGCACGTATTTTAGCGAAGGAGAGAAAAAAAAGATTGTGCTAAGAATAAAGAAATGTGGGACATAAAAAAAAACTCAGAAATGGAGAATCAAAGTATCACAATCGGAATGAGTCTCTGCCAGGGTACAGAAAACAAGAATGCCCAAATAAATCTGGGCATAATTCCATTGAAAGTTCCAAACATATTTGATCTGATTTTTCATCCTCAGTTTGTACAGTTCTCAGGAACCTAAAAGAAGAAGATGACATTATCATACACAAATAAGTGAATGAAAATAAAAAGTAAGCAGTTTATTGCCCAACAAAAGCTAAAAATGTAATACAATTGCATAGACAACATTGCTGTGCAAAAACTACTTTCAACAGATTTACTTTGTTTATTGGTTTCTGACTATGAGAACATCTCTAAGACATTGGATATTATGACTAATAATTATTGATTGAATATTTTTGCAGACTATTATGCTTACTTTTGTTTAAATAGTGAAATGCTGTTAACACATTATCTACAAATGAGCAAATGGGCCTGGATTGTCACTTATTAAATTGACTTTGTCAATTTGTTAACGACCTTAGGCAATAAGTCTTAGATGAAACAGAACACTTAAGGGAAGACAAATCTATAAACACGAACACACCACTTTAAACTAAATTTATTGGTTAAGATGTCTCTCTTAGTACTCTTGTTGCTACTTGTATTATCTACTTGTGTATTTATCATCAATTATGTTTTGATTACTCTGAAAGGGTTTTGTTTTTGTACCTTGAGAGTTTCAGAAGCTTTACGCAGCTCCTTGATGACTGCAGAAAGGGCTTCAGGATTGATGCCTTGCTCACACAGCCTCACACAGATGGACAGAGACTCCATGTCCAAACCAGTGTTCAGCAACCTTGAGATCTCCAGCAGAACTGTTAAAGACAGACGATGATTTCATTTTCTGACAAGCTAAAGTTTAGTTAAACAGCATATTTAAGCTTGAAGGTATTTCACAAATATATAACCCGCTATGTACTTTGAAACACACTTACCATCCATTGTTTCTCGTACTGCGTTTAAATTTGCATTTGATGCACTGGCCATCGTCATAAAAACTGATAGTTAGCTTTGAACGGCTAACAAATTCAGTGTTTTTTTCGCTAGAAATAAGAAAAATAAAAACCGGACGTTGCTAAACTTTTACGACACGATTTAGCTAGACTTTACATATATGCTGTTTGTTTTACATAGACAATCGAATAATTAAATACAGCAAAATATTTTTTGAAAACATTTGCAGCTAGTTAGCCACCTAGCATAAACGCAAAAATCCCACAGCGAAACTGACAAAGGAAGTGACGAAAGAAAGGGCTTCATTGGCTCCCGAGAACTTCCTCTTACTTCTTATTGGTTGGTCTGCCTTGTGGGAAAAAATTGAAATGAACGTTTGGATTGTTCCTAAACTGCTGAGTCTTCATTAAAAATTGTCGTGTGATTTTGTTGTCGAAGTCGAAGGCTGTGAGTACAAACTAAAAATGTTTTTATGTACTGTTTAGGTAACGGGTTAAACGAGTATATGCAACCTTACGTGACATTTTCAAGCCGAATTGCTTCCTATCGTGCCAAAGTAATTATCACCTCCCAACTAACATATAATCTGTTAAAGTTGTAGAACACACGTCTCGTTAGTTTTGTGTTTAAAATGTGATTTTCATTTATTCTGACTCAAGTATTTGTTGTTTTCAAATTAGATGGGAGATCCTAATCCTACTGGACCGCAGTTCACTCCAGAAACTCCTGGTAGGCCTTCCATTAGAAACCCATTTGAGAGCCCCAATGACTACCACCATCTGCGGGAACCCCTGGTTCCGAGTCCTTCTGTCTTCAGATCAAAGGCTTGCAAAACTGTAAGTCAAATTTTATTCATCCTCTATCTATAAGACCCATCACATAATGTGCAAAAGTGGAGTGGACAAGTAGAGTGAGAAAGTACTGATCTAAAATCAGTTCTTAGCTAAGTGGTGTGTTATGTGGTGACACAACATCCCTTGAGTTTAGAAGCATTTTAATGCTCAAATGAGTCAAAGGTCTGAGTAAAGTGGTTTACCAAATTCTGAAAATGATTAGGTAGAAGGACTGGATTGGAAAATGAAACCAAAGTCCAAAGGAAAATGAAAAGATCTTCAGAAAGCCAGGAGAAATATTGCTGCAAATATTACAGAAGGTTTTGCTCTTTTTGAGCAAAAAGTAACAAAAGGAAAATGAATCATTAACACTTTTGCTCAAAATTGAACATGAACTCCAAAATAAACACTGTATTACCTTGTTACTGTGTTTATATATAAATTTAAAGCATGTCGTTTGTGTCTTTACCAGACTCCACCTAAGTTTAACTGGTCTATTGATGAAATGGCTAGTCTTCTACCAGTACACATAGACCCTGAAGAAATCCAGCGACAATCTTTTTACCTCAGTCAGACAAGGTATGTGCTGAGAAACAGAAGTCGCAGTATGTGTAAAACTGAAATTACACGAAGAACGATTGATTGATGTAATTTAGTAATATTAAATCCACTGTGCAAACTAAATATTGTCAAGGATATCTGCTTTATTTCAGAACGGATTCTGACATTGAAGAAAAATGTCAAAATGCTATTGAACAGGTATTAAATCCAAATATAATGGTTTTTAATCTTTGATACAAATATATTACAAATGTATCGTATTTATATGCTGCTTGATTTTGTGATGATTTATTTTATCTCTCCTAATAAGTTTTTTACCAAAGGAGCCATTGTGCCCTCCCCCTGGGCTGCACCAGGAAGCCGCAGAGCCCCTCACTTGTACAAAAAAAGTAAGTTATCTTATTGTTCACAATACTTTTTGGTCTTTATGTGTCATTGTTGTAATTCTGAACAGTTTAAGTCTTCCTAGGTTATCATACTATTTTATTTATTTATTTTTTGTTATGTAAAGGTCCAATATCTGCAACAATTTCAGAGGAGACTGAAAAAAATTCAGGTTTGTGTGCATTTTTGTGCTATATTTTAATTATTGTTTTACACATATTCCTCCTAAAATATGTAGATGACTAAGCCTTGACATGAAACCAGATATTCTCGATCCAAACTTGTGTATTTGGATGATAATGATGTTTGGGCTTTTATTAATTTACTAATTCGTCTCATTTGATTTACAGTTGCTTGCCAGACAGTCCTTTCACTACCTTTGGCTTTTGATTTGGAAAAATTACTAGGTAAGCATCTGCTGAATGCCAAAAGAATCAACGTCTGAGGATTTTACCACTGATTCACAAGTTTTGGTTTATTTCAGGAGAATATCACAGATATGAGGAGGCATGTGATGCAATGCAGGAGAGCTTGAGTTCCTCCTCCTTGAGACGGAAACTCTTTATTGATGGTCAATTCAGTTATAGCAGCTCTGATAGCTCTAACCCACCCAGCCCAGAAAGAGCTAATGCTGGGCTGAAAAAACAATCTCCTCACAGAGAAGGAGCTGGAACAAAAGCTGAGCATCCCGGGGGAGAAGCTGTACCGTCAGTCTTTTCCTCCCCTTTGTACTGTGGCACGTCGGCACCAACTCCCTCTACGGTGAGTGAAAAAGTGAAATAAAAATCGGGGCACAAATAAGCAATAATTCATTTAGAATATTCTAATTATAGGGTCAGTTTTCATCCAGTCCCATTCAGCAAGGCTGCTTCAGAGACTGTAGCCTTGGCAGCATCAGCAGTCCTGTGTTTCACGACAGGTCATCTCCTGCGGGCCGCGACTCTCCAACAATTTCTCCAATTTTCCTCCACGTGACACGCACTCCCATTGACTCAGGTAGACATTTTACTTTACAAAACTTCAAGAAGATACCTAAATGAGTTTGATAAATTATTTTTTTATACTTATACTATTTTGTAACTTTTTAGGTGAATGGAAAAAGCCAAGTAATTTGACCCCAAATGGAGCGTCGCTGGATATAAATGTTGCTCCCTCTAATGCGAGTCCATTTGTCGAAGGCTGTTCTCCTATTCGTAGCTGCTCTCCTTACTACCAAAATGAGCCCCTGCACATCTCAAGACCCAAGCCCAGACCCCGGGTTTGCTGCTGCTCTTCCCCTCCCCCCATCTTGCCAATCCTTAACCCGAAGTTCCAAGACAATCAGGAGGATGAAGAACATTCTCATTCACCTTCCTCTTCATGTTCTCACCTTTCTATGGAAGTGGCTCCATCACCTCTGACACAAGTCACCCACCCTGCTACCAAGGAGCTACTTAGTCTCGACTCCACTGAAGCTGTGAAAATGGAGGAGTGTATTGAGATGGGGATAGAAAAAAGGCTGGAGGAGGAGGAAGATGGGCGACCTTCGGAACAACTGACCAGCTCTCGTATGGGAAATATGTCGGTGATAGAAAGCTCTCAGATGTTTGTTTCTCTTTTGGCAGAGGGAAGCAGCATCCGCTATGACTCCAGCGCACAGGTTAGAAAATAAACCAGCAAAGTTACTTTTGACATTATTGTGTTTTTAACGTATAACATGAGTGTCGTTGGTTCTTTTACTATCATTGTGCGTTTTTAATTAAATATTAACTGTTTGTGTGCATTTAGGTGGATAGCGGGTATAACACTACCTCAGCAGGCACTGCTAGCCTCATTGATGGCCTTGGCTCAGACTGTCAGACCAAAGAGTCTCACAGTTCTAACCTGGTGGAAGAAGGGTTCCCCTTCGCTCGACACAGTAAAGTTAAAGTAAGGTTAATCCTTAACGCAAAACTACAGGGCAGTTACTGAGTTCGTTGGCGCTTTTGAACCAGCTAAATCTAATAAATTGGATGTGTTTTGACACGCACCAGCCAAAAAGATAATTTAAAACATAGAGGCTGGTTTTTGTAAGATAGAAAAGTACTGGGTAGAAAAGTGAATTTACACATTCTAACAATGTAGATGTTTCAAGTCTTAAACTAAAATGATATTATTTTTCAGATGCTTTATCCTCACAATGGAGTCTCCTGATCTCTACATGAAAAGGAACAACTCTTCCAGTGGAAACTCATGATAACTTTGTAATCAAACACATTAACACAATGTTGAAATAATTATAGGCAAATTTTTACTTAACAGCTGCAAGAGTTTGTTTTAGGAAGGTCTGAGTGTGATGAGACATCTAACTGTAAATGACTGTCTGTTTTATGAAAAGGGGCATGGAACCCAGTTTGTTTTTAAGACTGAAATTTGAAGTCTCATGCAGCAAGTGGCCAGGAATAAAACCTTTGGATTGATTACACTGGTGTACTAAAAGTGGAGGAAACTCATTTTTTTAATTGATTTTTGCACACAAATATACTTAAGTGCTGTATTGATGCCAGTGTCAAATTTTTTGTTTTATTTTTGGTGCTATCGCAATTGTCCTGACTTTCAGATGAAATCAGACCTGTACTGTATTTATATTTTTTTAAACCTGTTTATTGTGGTAATTTAATACACGGTTTTCGTCTTGCTGTGTGAATTGTATATATTGTTTTTAATTCAGGTTGCTTGTGGTTCTGATTAAATGACATAAGTGAACTAAATGTTGAAAAGCTAAGAGTTCTTCAAAATGTATTTCACAGGGCTAAGGTATATGGTTGTCACATTAGATTAACACCAATTTTTGTATTTCCCTTGAAGAAACACTAATTTTGAGTTGTGTACAATCTTTATTTGCTGCACGAAATATCTTTTCCACAATAATTTATTTTTCAACATTGTACCTAGTTGTTATTTGGGGTTGTCATGTTCTAATCCAATTTAGTGGCTCTTAACTTTGCTTAAATAACATTTGATCAAAGTAATTTAGCAAGAATTTGGATTATTAATATGTTTTTAAAGAAAAACCATCAAAGCCAAAAAAACACAGTTTTACAAAGAAATGTTTTAATTCATGAAATATTAAAAAAAAAAAAAGATGCACATGAGATTGGAGCAGTGACGTATTTAGTAAAATTATTTGCATACTTGCTCCAAACAGTTATCCTTTATGATGCATTACATTGTAGTTTTGATGAATTATGACACTGCTTTCTGTCAGCGGTCCAGTTTCTGTTTCTTGGCTTGTGGTTCAGCCTCAGGGGCAGGAACACTTACACCTGGGATCTAAAATAAAGAACGTTTTAGTTTGAGAAAATGCTGGTATTTTAGTAATGTGTTTTCTAAGCAGGAGTCAAAACTATAAAAACATACCTAAATGAAGGCTTAATACTGTACATTTTTATTCAAGGAGCAAATGGAAGAAAATATTTTGTACAAGCTAAGGAGTTTATTCTTACCATAGGTTCTGTTAGAGACATGCGGATCTTCTGGTGTTGAATGTTGGAGGAATCTAGACTGATTGTGACCTTCACCCTATCAAATATGTGAAATGTGTGCTGCTCCACCTTTAGAAATGGACCCTAACCATAGAAACAAGACAGATTTGAAACAATTATATTCAAAAAACAAAACAAAAAGCTTTTGCTAGAAATAAGTGAATTGTTCATACCGTTTCATCAAAAACAAGGTTGGGTGAGACTTTGTCTTTAGTTTCAAAGAAAACCATTCCCTCGAGACCAAACTTTGGGATAAGAACGATGATTGCATTCTTCCTCACAAACAGAACGAATCCTTCTTCGTTCAGTATACCTCGAGTCTTGAAGAACAACTAAAGGATACAATATATCTTAGTTGGGACAGTCAAACATTTGCACTTACATAGAGGCAAATAAATGCACAATATTCTTTTAGAACCTATTTCAGTTGTGCCTAATTCTATTTTCTCACATTCCTGATGTATGCATAAACATTCATATATAGAAATGGGTCTGTATGTTTACCTGTGTGTGAAAGGCCACCGATGCCCTTTGTGCGTACTGAGACATTTTGTGTCTGTAGTTGAGGTTGTTGCAGAGGGCTGACTGTTTTTGCTTGTCCATTAGATCCGGGTAGGTGCTGTCTGCTTCTATGGCCACTGCCAGCAGGCGGTGCACTATTATATCTGCATATCTGTAAGCGAACGCAATGAAGCAGGTACAGTTCATATGCAGGAAAAAAAATGAAGAATGTAGATTATAAAAAGAGGCTAAAAAGTCTATGGTTATTTTCTTTTTCAAGATATGCTTTTTTTTCCCCCCATACCTCCTAATTGGTGATGTGAAGTGTGTATAAATGGGTGAGGCGAGACCATAATGGTGGAAGTCGCTGTCCATGCCTGAACAGAAATAGACGGCTTGCATCATGCAGCGGGTGGCCAGGATGCGCAGGAGCGTGTTGAAATATGTAAAGCCGTCCACTTTGGCGTCATCGAGAGAATCGGCAAGTGCCTTGGCTGAATCAACATGGATGTCCACATTCTGATAAGTGATAAGACCCAAAATGTTAAAATAGAACGCTAGAGCGTTTTGTTTTTTTTTTTACATCATGCACAAATTTGGGGTTTGGGACAGAAGAAACAATGTGATTTGTTTTTGGACTTGGAAGAAGCTCCAACCAGGTGCTCAGGATACTTGCAACCAAGGAAACAAGCAAAACAAACTTGTGTGACATCATTGTTAAAAGAAATAAACTAATGCTTTGGATAAGGAAATAAATGAACTGTTCAAGTATATGATGAAAGTAATTAATAAAGATTACAGCATGGTAACGGTATTATTTGCATTATTTTGCACTAAGGCAATTTTTATCTGCTGCAAAACAGGGTTTCTTTTTTCACATTTGACAAAGTATTGGCCCCTTGGAATGAAATCTTTTCTTTAGGTTGATTACTTTAGCTCTAAGGTTAAGTTTTATTTTCATTTATCTTTTGGAATAACAGAATACGTTTACTTCTTGGCACACAAGCCTAAACTCTGTGGTTCTGATCATGAATTGCATTTTACTAGTAAACAATTATTCATCCATCCTCAGATAAATGAAAGGAGTCAGAACAAACAAAGCTTTACTGTGTGGACTAACTTTGGACTTTCCAGCCTTAATCAGGATGTCATAGTTCGACGGAGGCGGTGCTGGATGTTTCCTCAGCAGAGCACACTCTGGAAATTCTTCATAAATCTTCTTTGCAACTGAAATATTGGCCAGCAACATAAACTCCTCCACCATGGAGTTTGTCTCCCTAATCACCCAGAGAAGCATATTTTTCCACAAACAAAAAAAAAACATGAAAGAAAGAATGATTTATAATTAGAAACATTTAAGCATGTTACATTTGCCAAATATAAGATTATGTGTAATGCTCCTTTGGACAATTACTCACATGAGTTCTTTTGTTTGCAGGTCTATGGGGTCGTGAGTTTCACTGTCCATGTGGAACCGAACCTCTAAGTTTGACAGTGTCAGCGCCCTAAAGAAAAGTCGAGGCACTGCCATTTACAACCAGTCAATTAAAAAAAAAATGCCCTTGTCTACATAAATGGTTTTGTAGATGCATTTTTGTAGTTTTAGAATGTACCATCAAACATTTCTATTATGTTCAATCTTTCTTCTTTACCCATTCTCTATCCTCTGCCTCTTGAGAATTTTGGCGAGTTTGTTGAGACCCCGCAAGCTTTTAGTGATATCATCATTCTTACTATTGTCGTCTATCCTCATCTGGGCCTCAGCATAAGTCAGAGATGCCTGAATAAAATTCAACATCAAAGGAAAAAAACAACAAATAAATAGTTTAATACTTAAACTTATGTTTAATACATTCAACTTGATATGGTAATTTAATGTACAAATAGCTAAACAAAGCAAGTGGTACTTAACCTTGGAATTGATCACGCTTTTTGTAAACTGTGTTTTCAAAATTTCTGCCTTGTGGTTCATTTCCCAAATACATGAAAAAGCAAACCTAATAAAAGTAAAAGAGAAAACATATCCAGAATAAAAAAAACAAACTATTACGTGTCTCACAGGCTCATCAGGTAGATTGGATGCAAAATGAAATGTGGATGGACCAAATGTTTTTTCAGTTTCTGGAGAATAATGAAAGCACATCAGAGCTGATTTTATAGTTCTGTTTTTTTTTAAAGACCTCACCTTTCCACATTGGAGCGTAGAGAACAAAGATTGGAGCTGAGCAGCTCAGGAACCATGTCAATCCTCTGTTGGAAAAGATAATAAACAGCTTTAGCACCTTCTCACATTTTATACTGAATAAAACGATGAAAAAAATAGTCAGTAAAAAAGTCAAGCCATTTTTCTCTTTACATGGAAAAAGGCTGGGTCAAGATTTATTTTACGGTAAGAAGCCTAAAGATAAAGAATCTATTTTAATGCGCATGAAGCTGAGAATTTATTAGTTCTGCAATATTTCAAAAAGATCACAATTATATTTAGATTTTAATTAAAACTTGAAAAGAAAAAAGGAGATCAAGAACAATAAGTATTACAGCTTCTGCACAGTTCTTTATATACAGTAAAGATAAATGTTCATTCTTGTTGGAGAAACTTCTCGTTTTTACAATAAATTACTACTATGAGTCAGATTTTCTTACTTTGCCACACAAATACACTGTGGTACCACGACTGGCAGCCTCTTTGTCCAGCGCATTGCCAGGTCTGATGAAGTGACTAACGTCAGCAATATGAACTCCCACCTACAGATTACACATACAGAGACTTGTGTAAAGTTGAATACAGGCATAAAGAGCTTAGCACTGTCACTAATGGTATAAATGTGCAGCGTGTGTACCTCAAGGTTTCCGTTTTCCAGTTCTCTACAGTGAAGGGCATCGTCTATATCTGTACAACCTGGGGGATCTACACTGCACACGGTCAAATGCCTCAGGTCCACTCTCTTTGCCATGTCCTGTAAAACAAACATCATCACATATCCACAAAAGAAAACCAGAATATGAATAGTGCTCTCCAGAAAAGGTCACCTCTGGTGTGATGGCCCATGGCATCTTGGGTAGGAAACTGAGCACAGCCTGAGAGAAGGCTTGATGTGGAACGTCATGCTCTAAAAGAAGCACCTCTTCCTCTGTTTCCTTCTCTCCTGCACTTCCCAGACTACGGACAAAGTGACCCTGACACACACACACGCACGCACAAAGGTTTAACCTTAATAGACAGATTTGTTGTTTTAATTACAATATACTTAGAACATATTTTTTTCTATTTCTTGCTACATTTTGGGAAATGTCTTACATTTGGATATCTGGAGTCTTTGGGCCAGCCATCAATGGCCACCATGATCCTTTGGCCTGCAAGTGTAGATGCCTGTCGGGTTTCAATGCGTATGCGTGGGATACGGCGGTCTGCCGGGGTAAAAAGATGGCGGGTGGACTGGGTTAAAAAAAAGACAGAAAAGGTCAGTGACTGAGTTATACAACAATAATGGTCACATACAATTTTAAGCTTTATGTTTTCAAAAAACTAAGACTATGCAGCTGTTTTAATCTCACCTCTTTGATTTGGGAGAGATTTAGCATGCCACAGAATGGCCTCCAATTCCTTTTGATGATTCCCACAACTTTACCTGTGGGTTTCCTGGCTGCCTCAGCTGCTGATAACTTCAACTGAACAAACACACAGAAACGTGGGGGTCATTAACACACAGTAATAACAAGGGCTGTTGATGACTTACATCTTCTGACTGAAAAACATGCTACTGAATTTCCTTCCATATTTTACCTATGGTACTTCCTATAATTAAAACAAAGGTTTACCACTTTCTCCTCTTCATCCCCATCAGCA
This sequence comes from Millerichthys robustus, assembly GCA_034783495.1. Classification (NCBI taxonomy): domain Eukaryota; kingdom Metazoa; phylum Chordata; class Actinopteri; order Cyprinodontiformes; family Rivulidae; genus Millerichthys; species Millerichthys robustus. Next base: position 10,009,475 of record JAVKLF010000073.1, on the reverse strand, counting down.
TTATCGTCCTTTGCTGCACCATCATCTTGTAGTACAACTGATGAAGGTGACGCCCACTGATTCTGTGGCAACAGTTGTACAGCAACCACATCCTGGTGCACAGCTCTGTTGAGGTTTTGAAGACCCTGGATGAGAATCTGTGAACAAGCCAAAGACAGCAACATCGAACTGTTAACACATGAATACAACACAGCAAAATCCATTCTTTACTGCGCACGGTCAAATGTCCACACACACCTCTGTGTTGTCCTCTCCTTCTCCCTGGACAAAAACTGCGGCCTCCAGGTAGTTGTCCCTGTTGGCTCTGAAGGTGCCCTGGACGAAGGACCCAGACTTTATTCCTGCCTGGATCTTGGACAGAGGAAGGTGTTCTGGAAACAATACTTTACTGCTTGTAATTTCATTCTGATGGAGAAAGGAAAACAAACCAGTTAAAGGAGGGGGGAAAAAGTACACGGTTTCCTAAAAAAACATGTAACCAGAGACATGAATATGAAAAGCTTAATTCTATCTGCAACCAATATAAACATGTGTTCACCTTATCGTCATTGGACAAAGCAAGACGGTCCACAAGCTCAGGGTTTGCTATAAGACTTCTGATGTATTCCTCAACTGGAATATTAGAAAATAAACAATGACAAACTGTTAAACTGATACCAATGAAAGTACCAGTATGCTTTATCTAAGAGCATGTAGGGAGGAAGCCTTGCTGCACAATGAACTTACATTTGTAAGCCACCAAACTGTCCTCTTGTGCTTTCTCCTTGTTCCCTTGATCGTTGGTGAGCAAGACCACTTTGAGACCACCTGGTTCCGAATCAAGCATTTTCAGATGGCGGCTGTACCACTTGACTGCCTC
>JAVKLF010000073.1:9971216-9983901 GCA_034783495.1 Millerichthys robustus | reverse complement strand
TTTTTTTACTACTCATTGAATGTACTTTTACAATAACTTACAGTTTTAAAGTGAATCTAATTTAAGATGGCTGACTCGGCCAATTGAACGTTGAAAACACTTAACCATAAACTTGCAGAATTTACAGATATTGTGCTGAAACTTTATCTTTGACTGTTGGAGTCAACCCTATTTGTCTGTTAGCAAAATATTTCACGCACCACTGGACAGATTTCTACAGCTGATTTAACTTTTGACATCAAATTGTTTAAGCATGGCCACCGCCTTTAATTGACATTAGCCAACACAAAATGGCTTTAATTCTGTAAATGTAAAATATATCGAACTGAAACCTGGCACGGCGAGTTAGTAGTGGCCTTAAAATAAAAAGGTCACACTCCTTTGAAGAAACGCCTGTAGCCAGAGGCGTGGAATGACAAACAGCCACCTACAACCATGAAAGAAGCCTGAAGCAAAGATAAAGACAATACAGACCTGCCACCGTGAGAAACTTACACAGTATTCGTGCTCAGGTACCTAAAAACACCTGAGTGACAGTGTTGTGACTGTATATGCTGTCAGACAACTGGAATTTTCTGTAAAGCCTGTTTTCCTAGTTCCTCTACCTGACTGTATGAATCATTTAGGGGTATGAATAAGTTTGTTTTTTTAGGAAAATCTCTGTCCTCGGTACGTGCACATTAACACGGCCTACGCTCAATTCTTCATTGTTGAAGACCTTGTGAAAACACAAGACAATCAGTTCTGTATTTATTTTATTTTATTTTTTTGAGCTTATCAGGAAACACGCGCATGCACTAAATCTACTCCCCACCCCACCCCTCTATTCTACAGGTGAGAAGCCCTACAGGTGCACGTGGGACAGCTGCGACTGGCGTTTCGCTCGTTCCGATGAGCTGACGCGTCACTACCGGAAACACACGGGCGCCAAACCCTTCCAGTGTGCGGTCTGCTCCCGCTCCTTCTCCCGGTCCGACCACCTCGCCCTGCACATGAAGAGACATCAGAACTAGTGGCAGTGTTTGCACACGCCCACGTTTGACGGTACACCCTACAAGCCCTATCTTGACCTTCGTTAAACTCAAAGCCGCACGGTGCAGAGCGGCTTTCACTGACGTTACGGCTCCTCCAGGTGCTGCTAGCACATGCTACAACACTACGATAGCCTAACAACTATGTTGCTCTTAACTCAGAAGGGGGACGGTTAGTTGTAAAGTAGGAAGATAGTGGCCAAAGTTTGGACAAATAATCTTCAAGTACACTTTGTTTCAATTTCTTTGGACAAAACACAAAGAAAACATGCCATAACAAAACAAATGGTAGCTCCTAAATGTGTTTCCAGACTGTTTGGACTCTCGCAGAAAACTGGAATGAAAGCATTAGAACAAAATCATCTGTCTTTGTTGTAATGTAGAACTTGTTAAAAGAAAAAAAAATCCTTTGTTTACTCATTGGTGTGTTTGTTTATGTAACTGCATAATCCAGATATATGATTTATTTTTAACCAAATTCTTACATTTGCACTAGAATTGATTATTTCTCATCCATTTTTTTATTATTATTATTATTATTTTAAATCTCATGCACCACTGGAACGATCATTATCACTACTGGACTGGCTCTCTGTGAATGCCACGCAAGTCATTTATGTTCTGATATTAAAAATTGAAAGCATTTATTCTCTCGAGACACGGAAGATAAAGCAGGGGGGAAAGAAAGGGAGAGACTGAAAGTCTTTTTTTTACTTTATAGAGAGGAGATCTCCGGATGACTGAGTAATATAGGGACATGGACGGATATTAAGAGCAGCAATTAGGTGATCAATTATTTAGGCCGTCTTTTCGATGTACTTCTACCCTGAAACATGTAAGCAGAACGAATCTTAGAGATCATCCAGTCAAAACAGAAGCAACTCTACTTGATGCACAACCTGAGTTAAGCGTCTCCAAAATGAAATTTATGTGCAGATGTGCCATCTAATGTTTTGTTTCCTTTTTTAAAAAAAAAACAACATTTTAACCAAAGCATCATCTTTGTCATTATCACCTTATGAAGTGCCTCCTTCTCTGGTTAATGTGTTTCTGTGTTTGTGGTAATTAGAGCTGTGATTAGTGTAGGCGGCTCTGTTTAAACACATATGGTGCTGTTTTTATTTTGATTCAAATCTCTGGACTCAGTTTGGGGTGTGGGCGGGGGTGGGGGGATCATTTAAACCCCCCCTAAGGCTGACCATCTCCAGTGTAATATAAACAGCTCAGTTCTGACCACTTCGCAGACATCCTGACGTTGTGTGCAACATTTGTACAAAGTGACTAGTTTGTCCTTTTGCCGCCTTTTAAAGGTACTCATTGCAATGTCACGAAGACCAGTCAAAAAATTTCATTCAGTCAGAAACAAAATCTGCAAGTTATTAGCAAGTTATTAAGTGTTGTAAGCAAAAATTTGTGACCAGATACCAAACTACCACGTGTTCGTGTACCTACCGAAAGAGGTGAAATGATTACAGGCGACTTTTCATAGTCGGAAAGAGCAGCCATATTGTTAGAGGCGACAACTCAAGAGATCGAAATTGAAATGATAGAAATGCTTGTCAGTACATATTATAATTACAAAAACATGTTGCCTGAGTACATGTCTGCATTGATTGTTTGTAATAGGAAGACGCTAACAAATGAGAAACAAAAACTTTCTGTGCAATTCTATGCAGAAATCTAGTCCTGATAAATTGTTGACATTGACATTGCCCTTTCTGATATGGCGTTACGCTCGTACTGTAGTGGTCGATTTCCTGAAGCAAGCGTGACGCCTCTAGTCAATAAACCTCATTGGAAAACAAGTCATCATCCATTAAAGAGCCAATGAATGCTAAGCTCTGCTCGATCCTCGATATTTGTTCTTGATGTGCGTCTGAAGCTTTCTTTTTGTTTTCTGCGTTTAACAGCAGATTCACTTTAATATTTCCACCTAAATATCTTTGTTGCAATTCTGTTTGCCTACACAGACTATATCCAGTCTAATAGAGGATTGAATTGACTCACTTTGCTTTGTTTACATGGAATGTGAACCCAGATTTCAGAACTGCATATTAATATATTTGGAAAACTACACAAGTGAACTCTTTTAAACTACACCATTTGATAAAGTTAAGGATGACCTTTTTTGTTTGTTTTCTTTGTTTGATTTGATACTTTGCAATGAGTACTTTTAACGGTGTACACAGCAAGTCAGCTCTATCAGTCCTTCAAACGTGGACGCGCTATGTTAAAGGACAGGTTTGTTTTATCGATGAACTTTTAGCTGTCATTTTCCTTTTGGATGGTATTGTTTGTTTTTACAGAGAACAATCATTTTATTTTACATCACTTGCACTGAAATTCCTCTTGGAAAAATATAGTAGAACATCTTGACCCTACTCTTAGTAATAGACTGAAAATACTTATGTTATTATTATTATTGTGCCATGTAACAAAATCAAAAACGTATCTGAATCACAAACTTTTAACCTGTGAAGACCTTCAGGGCTTTTTTAAAAAGTGGTCACTAATCAGTACATACTGGGTTTTTACCCCTCTTTTTTAATCTGATAAAAACATTGAATAAAATTCATATTATCCTGTACATCTTTGCCACTGGTCTTAACAGGAAATGGAATAATGTCATTAAGAAATAACACATGAACCTGTCCTTTAATGAGTGATTGTTGGTGTGATTTATTCTGAAACTCTAACTGTATTTGTTCATTCACTGCAGGTAGCATACAAACATAATATAGCACTGTAATGTATCAAGGGAAATCTGACTATTTATTTAATTGTGTAGAAGCTGGGATGTAACAGATCATCTGTTTTTATTTCCCAGCCAAAAAAAATGCCTTAATGTAAATATATGCACTGTAAATACATTCTGTTCTATTTTTATTTTGTAAAACAATAGGACAAAAAAAGACAATGTCCTGCATCCAAAAAAGTTATGAGCCTTTATTTTTTTTTTGTCAAAACTAGTTTGATGCCATTATTTTATATATTGTCCTTTCAGCAACTTCTTTTGTAGCTTTTTGTTTTTTCCTTCCATGGTAAACGTTCCAAAGACAAAAGTTGTTTCTTTTTCTTCAACTGAGTGAAGCCGATGCTAATAATAAAGTCCAATGACACTTTTACAGATGTGTTTCTCGTGTTGAATTTGATGGGAGATAAGAGTTTCTGGGTTTTTTTTTTTTTCTAACCTGCTAACATGTGGCAATGAAGCAAATATGCACTACAGTTAGTGGTTTTCTCCATGAGGTTTAGATTAAAGCGGAGGCATGCTGTGCAGCAAGAAAGCAAGGTGCCTGAGGGGTATTAAAAACAAGTCTGGTCATGGTTTGAATAAAACAAACGACACAAAACAACACACAGTAATTGAAAATCTAAAGCACGATTTCCTTGGAAGTGCAGGCAATTCTGTTTTTCTTTGAGATTAGAGCTGACATATTTCAGAAGTTAGTCCTAGTGAGGAGCAATAGGATGGGAAAATTGTGGAGGAGAGGTGTAGCGCTCTCATCCAAGACCTGCAAGTAACCTGCAGTACCCTTGCTGATCAACAAACAATGGTCCTTTGATATCCCAGCAAGAGACAATGGACAAGAAAATAAATCTGACCACCGCTCGGGGGACCGGAGGGGAATCCCACTGTATTGAAATGGACATTCAAACACACACACACGGCACCATATGTTCTTGGTTTAAGTCATAAATGTGACCCGGGGTCCTCTGTTGTAATCCACCTCAGATGTCTGAAAATGTAGGAGGCCGAGAGGAAGACGATGGAGCAGAAGTGAAATGCAGAACAAGCTAAACAAAAGAGTCTCTGGAGGGACCCAATCAACCGCTTCCGTCCTCCTACGTCTCACTCTGAGCCCTCCTCCGCTTCTCTGACTTGATTTCATTTTTTATTTCTTTTTTTCCTTTGTCCTTTTATGCATCAAGTCCCCCTGTTTTGCTTCTGGGCAGAAAGCATTGTATGAAAGTCTAGGGGCTCTGCTCTGGAGGTCAGAGGGGAGACAATTCTCATACCCTGCTTCACTACTCATCTTCTGTCCCCTTTTTAAATGCAAGGAGGTTATTACTAATATTATTATTATTGTTATTATTTTTGATCTAATTCAAAACTTTTAAAGAATCGTGTAATCATCTGCTTTAAACACCAAAATACCTATAATTTATTTTATTTAACAAAAGTGTTAAAATTCGATGTGGTTGTAGCTGAGACTTATTTTCAACACAAGTGATTCAGTGTTAAAGATCTGTGGTCAAAACTTTACCATTAACTGTTAGAGTCTGTTAGCAAAATATCCTGTGAACAGCAGGAGGAATTTTAATGAAACCCAGAACTTCAGCTGGTTCAGTTTTCATGTGTATACTGTCTGTTCTTTATTTGCGAAAGCCTTCAAACACGCTGACAACACAGGCTTGCAGGTATTTTTGTTGAAGTCCGACAGCCGTGATGAGTGAGTGGGAGCTACCGGTTCATGTTTTTGGATCAACTAAATTAATGTCACACATCTGGAAGAAGGCTTCTGCCTGCTCCACCCTCTGCTGCGCTGCGTTGGTGTGATTCCCAGTTTCTCCCCGTGTGTTGTGTGGTTTTCGTACGTGTGTTTGTGAGTGCGTATGTTGGTATAAAGTTTCCAGTGCACCTCTCTTGAAACAGACCACCCACTCAGAAGACCAACAGATTGATCACTGGGAGATCGGGACACACACACACACACACACACACAGACACACTCCCATGCAGCTCCATCCAAAATCAACTCTTCCTGACAATCTCAGAATAGAACATGTTGTCAGAGATTGAAGAGATACAACAGCTGACAACACGCTGACTTAAAGACAAAGATAAAATCTGCATCAGCCTGACTTGTAATAAAACTACCAGTGTTGTTTTCATCACCTGCAAATAAGAAATAGACAAGGAATTGGGATTAACAGGTGAAAATGCCTTTGGCTCATCAACAAAGGCCTATTATTAATGTCTGATTATCTGCCCGTTTGTGTAGGGGAACTACAGAAAAGCGGATGCAGTTCCACAGTGGTGAGATAATTAAATCTTTTTCCAAGTGATGATTAAAGTTAGATCAAATTGTTTAACGTTGACTTGCAGTCGGGGCCACACAGAGTCAGTCCTCTGCAGCGGAGGTTTGGCTGTAAGGTTTGGAATTCTAACGTGTAGTTGCAATAATCTGCATTTTTCTGAAAGAGAATATTAGTAGGTAACAGTTCATGCACAAGCATTAATATTCCACACTTGCTTATTTTGCCCTCCAGAATCATTCCTAACTCAGCAGGAAAAGTTGATCAATCCTCTGGATTTCAGTCAACAACGTGAGTCCGCATTATTTTTGTTTTGGTAAATTGTTAAAGAAAGTTTTAGCCAAGACCCAACAACTGTATTACTTGTGGTTATGTTTTTAAAAAAATGTTTATTTGAACTGTATTTTCTGGTAAATTATGACTGGGAAAGCTACAACCACACTACATTTCGGCACAATATCTGTAAAATTGACTGACTTTTTGATTTTCTTGTTTTGATTCGCTGTGGTGGCTGACTTTAAAAAAATATTTATTTGAAGCGGTGTTTTTAGACAAATATCTCTTGTGATTTATTAGTGCTTTAAATATATGTGGGGAATAACTCTCAACTACCACTACAGCAAACTGTATCTCAGTGTCTAAATGACTGACTGAATCATTACCATTTTTGTCCTTGGCGGCCATCTCGAATCACGTTGACTCCAAGTTATTGATTTTCAGACATATACTGTATATCCATTATTACTTAGTGAGAGTTGTTTCAGACCTGCAAGCACACCCTTGCAACCTTGAGCAATTTGAAAATGTCCTGGTTTAAATGAAGAATAACGTCACAAAGTGGGCAGATTTCATTTGACTGTTGGGCCTGCGTTCAGGATTGTGCCTTTTACTGTCTTTGGCATTTCTGAGTGTTTGTTCATAAACTTGCCATTTCATCCCACATTTAGCTTCAATTACACGCAAAATAATGCCAGACGGGAAGAGGTCTTGTTGATTTGTTAAAGCGTAAAGTTGACGTATTACCTCATCTTTTAAAGGGCCAAATTCTGTTTTAACCCTAACTACATTAACCAGCTGAAGCTGGCACCAGTCTAAATACACAACTTTGGGAGGGAGACCTTTAGTTTTTTTTTTTGCTTCGTCAGACTCTTCCCTTCCCTAACATCAGCCATATCATAGAAGAAAACTGAGAAAACAGACAGTACAGTAACTTAACTGCATCTTGGCTCAGCTGAGTTCAGTAATTTAATCATCTCTCTTTGCTGAAATCAAATACCTGGACACTAAGTGTACGCCTAAGTCGTTTCAGCTGCTGCTTTCAAGGATAAAGTACGCTGCTTTAATTCGGCATTGTTTTTAATTATGTACTCCTTTAAGTTTATATTTTTGGGAGCCACTTTTTTTTTTTGTTGTTGCTTGAAACAAACTTGACCGCAGTATCAGTTGTCAGGGAGTTACAACAACACCCGCGATGACTAATGAGAACAGGATGACAAATTCAAGAAACTATAAACTGGCGTGATAGTCGCAGATCGACAGAGTTCCTGGTAAATGACTATTTGAGTGAAAATTCTGGTAATAATTTATCCTTTTAGTCATAAATCCATAGCGATAACATTGTGTCACACAGTGCGCTTGCACACTGCCCCCGTTGCATGTCAAGTGGATTCAAAGGACAAAGCCATTAGGCCTTTCTCCATATCAGTGAAATATCTGTGCACTTCTGGTGACACCCTGAGAAGGCCTTCAGAGGATATGACCAAAAGCTTTTGCTTTCATGCTTGACGTGTGCAGGCAATGGCGTCTGTGTGCGCTCTTATCGACGACAAATAAATATGTCTTCATTTTTCATAACTCACACACACACAGACTCCTAATCACAGCTGTTTGTTCACTGTTAACTGTCAGCCGGTATAGAACAACTCCCTGACCAAACATGCAATGTCCGCCTCTTATTTTCTCACATATTTCATGGTTTCACAGATGACACATAAGATGGCTTTTTAGTTAGTCAGACCTTTACATAACCAGCAGCTCCTTTGTTCAGTACAGTACCTTAGTCAGCTGCAGGGACAGAGTGTAACCATGTGCATGAAAATACCAACACTTACAGTTCAGTTCTGTCACTCTTTGAGGTTTTGATTGATTTGTAGCGGTTCAAGTGTTGTGGTCAAATCTTGCAAAGAAAATGTCCCATTCGAAGTATTTGTTGGAGATAACGCTCAGTTATTATCACGTCAAATTGTTGATTTTGTTGATTTGCGGTGGAAGCAATCTTGGACTGTAGATGTAGCTGTAGATGTACATCTAAATGTAATTTTACTTTCATGAAAATTTCTTTAGTGGTTCATGAAATATTTTGCTAACAGACAGACATGTGCACACAAACCCAGAAAGACCAAGGCTTTCTCCTTCTCCGTTCTGCAGTGTGTACAAATCAAGGGTTACAATGTTCCAGTCAAAGTCCAACCTGACTGAAGTGTTGTGGCGGGACGTGGTGAAAAGCTCATGAATCTTAAGGTTATAAGTCAGGTAAAAATTCTTCCACAATGATGTGAGAGGCTGATAAGACTGAACAGACTGATAAAGATCATAACAAGGAGTCATAGCTCCATAAAGACAGCTCTGTAAGTTATTGAAACATGTTTTGATTTTTGAAAAATATAACTTAGGTGAAATGCAATTCATTTGTAATCTGTTCTTCCCCCATTTTTAATCTCAGGAAAAATTGCACGATTCTTTCTTATGTTCTTTTAAAAGAAATCTTAGAACTAAATACGGGTTTGACATGTATTTTTCATTTATTAATAAACATTCTCAACCTGGTCTGTTATTAATCATTTTATTGCAGATAAATAACAGATCAGGTTGAGTATGTTTAACACAAATAAATAAACAATAAATAAAAGTGACACCATTTTCAATCCCTGATTTAATTGATAATGGGCAATACTTATAATTGATTGATAATTGTTCGGTTTAGCAAACTGATTTAAAAATGTCTTCTTGTTTGTCAAGTTACAAGCTAAAATAAGTTAGCATCACATTTCTGTCCTTTTTCATCTATTAAATAAACACCAGGTCTTTTATATTATATTTTTGACTGAGATCATCCTATTTTACCAATCCTTAAAAATAATGTTTTATTCTCATGCAAAAACCAACAAGTGTTCAAGCATGGGTTGTGGATGACTCTTAGCTACGACCACACCAAATTTGAAGCTGAATTTCTGTCAAAACGATCGAGCTACAGCCATTTTTCTGTTTGTTTCAACTGATTAGCTGTGGCAGCCCTTTTGAACATCGTTGACTCACATAGTCAATCAAGTACAAGTCCAGTAGTTCATTACATTCTGAGAGTTTCATTAAAACGTGGCCACTGGTTGCTGAGATTTTTTATTTAATTTTTTTTTGCAAACAGACAAAGGAACACACACACTTTCCTATAAAAATTTGTCTTCGAGTGCGTGCTTGTGCATGAAGTTTTAGATTTTTACAAGCAAGTCGTTCCAAATTAAAAGCTTCAGAGACTCTGACTGATCAGGACGTTTTTGGCACACGTGGATTTTATGCTTTGCATTCAATTGCTCAGGAACAAGTATATGGAAATGTGCAACGGGCGTGAGGGAAATATTATGCAGTGACGGGTCAGTGGCTTGTCAGCATGAACATACTTTCCATAATGACATAACCCTGCATTTTAAGCCCCTCATTGTGATCTCTGCAGTGTTCGTCTTTCTGTTAACAATTTCTACAGTAAAACTCAAAAGAGGGCACTTAGTTCTTGTCATAACAAAATCACAGGTGATTACAAAATATAATAGTATCATTCTTACTAAAAACATCTTAAACTAAATCAGTTTCAAAATTGCAATTTTCAGTAAAACAGTTCTGTCTAAATTTCTTGGTGTTTATGATTCAGTGTTATTATGTTTCACCAGCACATAAATTCACACTGTTTCATTTACATTTAATGAAATAACTGAAGGATGAAATAAAGAAAAACAGATGAAACCGTTCTTAACCCATTGTTTCTCAGAGAAAATCCTTTTTGTGCACAAAATCAGGTAAAATGACTTAAAAAGACAATTTTTCTGATTTTGAGGATGAGTTAAACATTTTTTAATGGATAACTTCTTCACTGGGTGTGTTTTCAGATCGTTTTAACATTGTTGTGTCGTGATTCAACTACTAAGCACACAAAAATGCAAGAATGGCTTTTGGAGACTTTCTCCACTCATAAAACCTGTTTTGTTAAAAAAAAAATGCAGTTTTCTTAGAAAAATACTTTAAAGGATGCTCAGCTGCCAAGAAGAAAGAAAAGAGTTACTGTGTGAAAACTGAGCTGAAATGAAGGAAAAGCTTTTTCAAATTCACAGACATCATTCTCATGTGGACAGGATGATTTCGGATGTGAATCATTTTCACCGTTATGCATGCATGACATCACAGTCAACTCGAGATTCGTTCTGAAATTGCCTCAGATCCACTCCTACATGTGGATAAAACACCTGCCACAAAGAAAAGTTGTTCACAGGCAACGTCAAACAAATCGCCCCAATCAAAATGGCCACAACTTCAACATTTTAAACTCAGTTTTACAGATACTGAGCTCAGATTTTCTGTGGTTATAGCTGAGAGTCATTAACACGTGCTCTGAGTTCAGACAGATCGTGCTATCTTTGCTTAAAACACTGTTGTCTGTTAGCAAAATATCTCATAAACCAATGGATGGATTTTAGCGAAACTCTCAGAACGTAACCATTGCACGTCTAAAACTCATTAATAGTTGTAGGCAACACAATTCAAGACGGCTGCCACAAATGACCATAACTCATCCAATTTTACATACTGAGCAAAAATATTGTGTTTTAGTAGCTGAAAGTGAATCCTAAAACGTACACTAAACACTAAAATATCCCATGTGCCCTTTGTTTAAAACTTGGTCTGCAAAGTGCAAGTCGATGTGCATTCCTTCAAGGAATGTTACTTTCATTTTTTTAACCATTTGTAAATCTTTGATTCATCCTCATACCTGCATGTTCTTAGACCGGTAGGAAAAAAACCCCAACCTTTGCAGACAGCTGAGCTCACATTATGTTCAGTGATGACAGCCAAGATGGTAAATGTGATAATAAACATCACTTCAGGCAGCATGTGAACTGTACACGTGTGTCATTGTATGATGGTTCAGAAAACTGCAAGGAAAAAGAAAACAATTTTTCAGGAAATACGGTGTTAGAAAAATTCATTCACCCTGACAAAAAATAAGAACAGGAACATTTCATAGGCCACAGCAAAATAGAGCAAAAAAATTACATTGACACATTAAAAAGGCGCTAAATTTTTATAAAATGCAGAAAGAAAAAAACAGATTTCAGAGAGCTGAGGTCTCGCAAGGCTGGTTCACTTTGATCACACTCTGTTTCAGCTCATCCTAGAAGCCTGCTGATCTTTTCAGAGAAAATTTATGAACACATCCAAAAGCATCAGCTCCTCCCTTTCTTTCTGAGATCACTGATAGATGATTAGTTCTTTGAGAAAGTAAAAAAAAGACAAAGAGTGACAAGGGGAAACAGTTGTTTCACTTTTATCTTTGCCTCAGACTGTAGCAACTGTTTGACTTTTACACAAAAGCATTCATAGTCTACAGATTTAATCCTGATAAGGGCGGGGAGCTGGTGTGTATCTCCAGTGGTCAGACATATGCATGGAGAGAACATGCAAACTCTACCCAGAAATGTTGGCAGCTGGGATTCGACCCGGCAACCATCTTGCTGGAAGGCAACAGCTCTACCAACTGAGCCGCTGTGCTGCCCCCTATTACGACCATTTGACTTAAAAGAGATGTTACAAGTTGCAGCCAATAGTTTCAGTCACCAAGCAGAAATGATTCTGACTGACATGGCAGCGTACTCCCCACACACACAGACATGTAGTCTCTTGCAGCTAAAGGATAAGCCCATAATTCTCCACGAGAATGGCTGTTACATAATGAAAAGACGTTCCTACAGCTTGCCTTAACCTGTCTGACCAGATGCTACCCTGTCTGCATAATCTTAATGTGTGTGTGTGTGTATGTGTGTTAACGCGAGACATGTCAAACAGGTTAGAAAGTTCCACGGGTGTACAAGGGCACCCGTCCTCCCTCCTCCTTCCTTCTGATGGGATAAAAAGATTATCCCATTATATGATGAAAGCCTCTCTAATGCCTGAATCCTCCAGCTGCAGCCAAAATATCCCGTAACACCTACACCCAGTCACCAAACACATGGCTCACACACACATACATAGACACACACTCGCTCAGATGCGTAGAATGCCTTCAGCCCACTCCTTCCCCTGATTTTTCTCTCCTCTTTCTTCTTGGCAGCTGAGCGTCATTTGAAGTATTTTTCTATGAAACCTGGTATTCATAACGGCTGGCCATGATTCCACCCTGGAGTCCTACTAACATCATAATGGTTTCATCTTGTATGGTCCCTAACTCTGTTCTGTTGTTTAGATGTGACCTGAGTGGGAGAGAAGAGGCTCTCCGAGGACACACACACACACACACACACACACACACACACACACACACACACACACACACACACACACACACACACACA
>JAVKLF010000073.1:9958721-9970472 GCA_034783495.1 Millerichthys robustus | reverse complement strand
CACACACACACACACACACACACACACACACACACACACACACACACACACACACACACACACACACACACGTGACTGGAAAACAACTACACGCAGGCTGTTGAGTGTTTCTCCACACCTTTGTGTTAAAAAAAACACCTTATTAGAAAGGCCTAATTAGTCAGGTGTCAAATGTCACAAGCTGCTTTTTCAGGACAGGCCTCTCTCAAAGCCTGACAGCCTTGTTAGTGAAATCATAATTCAAGTCAAAATGAGTGCCTGACATTTTCCAGCAGTCCTGCTCCAGGCTCCTGTGTTGCAACGGGGCCAGCCAGGGTGCGGAAGAAAAAAAAGGAAAAAAAGCCGGGGTTGGTTAATCATTGTACATCCTCGAGGGTCAGACCCTTTTCTTTGACATGTAAATATGTAACCACTCATACAAAAAATAGCACATTAATCAAAGTGTTTAGTATTTCTTAAAAAAAAAGGATACATCAGCTTGTGGCGGTGCATCTCATGTGACAAGACATCCGAAGGCGGCTTTTTAAAAGATACTATAAATATAATAATTAGACCTCTGATTACACCCAGCGACATACAGCAGAGGTGTGTAAGTGCTTGATTAAAAGAATGTGTCATAACCTTGTACACATAAGGTGGGTGGAGACTCCAGACATTGTGGAGACTAAGGTTATAAACTTGGCAAAGTGTTGTCCCATGATACATCCTTGTAGGTCCACTCTTTTATTTTAGAGGACTATTGTTTTGTGATATTTAAGCTTGTGTAAAAGTTGAACTGTTGAATTGTAGGTGTGGTGTTGTATCGCCTGCTGCAGTCAAAAGTGGGCGATCATGTAGCTTAAATTCTTGTCTCCGTGTGTGAAGGTGCCTGTCTATTAGACATCTCAAATTTAGTTCATTTTACACATGTTGAGCTATAATTTGGTGTGGTAGTAGCTGAAAGTCATTCAAAATACATATTAAGAGTGCAGCAGATTGCTCAACATTTTTGGTTACATGTTAATCTTAGGGTCAATTTATGAAAAAACAAATTAAATTAATTACTTAAATGAAATTTAAATTATACTGAAATTTTTACATTTTACTGTAATTTTCAGTTAAATAATTATGAAAGTTGGACTTCAGAGTGTTAAACCTACAAAATAGGATAAATCAAGGCTGCAAGTTGCTCATATCTGAATTTGGCATAAGCGGTGTTTAAAGTAATTAATTTTTTTGCATAGTCAGTCCCTAAAGTTCACATAATTTTAAATGATTGTATTTTTATCATCTTTTTACATTGAAAACATCCATTCATAAACTGTGTGATATTTTGGATTGTTTTATCTTTGACATTTAAGTAAATCCATTCCGTTTTTTTAAATAAATTGCTAGACATCCTCCGTGATCATCCCTTTACACCCATATTATAAAAAATTAACAATTTGAGATAAGTATAAAGCAAAACTGATGAAGAACTTTTGAACATAAAAAATGAAATATGAATTGTAGATATATTTCATTCTAAAATTTGTTATTGCTCGAGTATGTTTGTTTTTGTCCTTTGAAACACCTGTGTTTTTATGCAAACATCAGAATTTTTACTTTCATAACATTTTAAATACAACAAAGCGTGGCCCTCCCTCCATCAGGTCCCCCATGATTCTCCTGTTCTTGGAAGCAGCTTGTGGTTGTGAGAACCTCAGAGACAAGACCCCTTTCCCCCCCTCAGTGTTCAGCTCTCTTGATCTTTCAATTGTATAACTTCTCCACAGGCTGCTCAGTTCTGTATAAATCATTGTGATTCTTTCTCTCAGGCAGGAGAGAGTCAGGCCTGCTTCAGTCTTCATCACTCCACTACAAAAGCGCGGGTGCACACACACACACACACACGTACCCCACCACACACAGTCAGAGACAGGAATAATATTTTCCTTGAAAGCTTCTTGAACTTTGCAGATGGGAAAACATGCCACTATTTTTGCCAAACCGCTTCTTCCTGTAAGTTAAATTACTTCCAGTTTTAGGAGCTGGGACCGACAGTCTGTTATCGAGCATGTCATCAATAAGGCATGAAGGTAATTCAGTTACAGTCTCACTTTGTCTTCACTCCATCCAGTTTTAATCCAGTCAAACTGAGGTGATCAATAAACTGGAGGCCAAAGTGGAAAAAGAGAGAACAAGGCAGGGATTTTCTGCCATCTAGTGGTAAGACTTTGCATGACAGTTGTATTTTATTGATTGCATTAAGTAAAACAAGGTTCTGCTGCAAAAAATAATCATAGCTGGCCAGTCTTATGATAAAACACAATACAGTATAAGTAAATAGGAACTTTACAGATGGATTGATCTCAGCGCCATCTTTTATGTACCAAAAAGTATTCTTTTTCCTTTAACAGCAGCAAACAAATCAACATTTTTGTTCGAATTATGTATTAAACTGCATATTTCCTGATGCTTTCATTTATGTTATTTTTAGTATTTTGTGACATATTTTTTAAAAACATGCATTTGCTTCTTTTCTTTGGTTTTTCTAGCAAGTTTTACAAAGCTACACCTTTGGGCTGTTGTGAAGATGATATTCTCTCCTGTAAATACAGGAGTGTTGTTTCAGGCTCTTGGTCTTTTCAAACACACCAATTTATCTCTGTCAGTCCAGTCAGTATGTAATATTTGAGTGTTGCTGCAGGGTTTTTTAAAAACTACTTTCTCCTGATGAAAAAAAGTGAATGATGTTAAGAGAATGAAACACTATCTGTTTGCTCAAGTGTTGAGAGCCTGAGGCTGCTAATAGATATTTTTTGTGAATGACTTTATGAAGTGATGATGAATTTGCTTTTTGTTTTATTATCTGTTCTCCCTTTGTCATTTAATAAATGGTAACAGTATAAAAAGCATGTATGAATAGTAGCACTGGATTGAAAAACTGCATATAAAAACACCTTATTTGACTTTATAGTCTTTTTTATTCTAAATTTTATGACAATTTTTCAGGACGTCTAAGATTCCGAAATCCCAGCATTTATTAGATGTGAATTAATGGTAAACAAACAACAACTTAACCATTAATTATTGCACTCTGCAATCAGTTGTATTTTGGAAGTTTTTTTGACATGAGACGTTTTTGTGATGTCAGGAACAAATGAGAAGGAAAAAGGTTTTGTAAAAAGATTATAATTTATGGCTGATCAGTAGGAATAATCTATAGAAATAGTTTTTTTTTTTATGTTTCTAAAGTCTCCTTTAGTGATTTTGGAAACAAAAAGATTCCATATCTGGGCCCTTTTTACAACCTAAACACAATGAGGCTTCATCTCTTTATTAAACAGAGACCAAATGAAACCACTTTCCTCTTTCTTTGCAACAGGAGATCTAACAATATTTCATTGAGTGCAGAAAACCTACAAAAACTTCCATCTCTGTCTCTTAATTTTGTTGCCGAGCAACCTTTGCAAAAGCCCCTGTGAATAACGGTTCCTCTTTATCCAGACTGAGCCAAGTAATGAAAGCACAGCAAAATCCGTCTGTAGATGTTGCGTACAAAGCCTTTTCATTATGAATGGAAAATCTGCATTAGCGGCACAATGGATGCACATTTTCTGCAACTAACAGAGATTTAGATTATCTTTGCACGATACAGTTAAATAAAAACACGCTGCCATCAGTGTGTGGTGCGTGTTATATTTTGCTGTATTCACTGTAGCTTCTACACTCTTTCAATAAGTCATCATGAGTTGGCACAAATAAACACTGGGTCCTTTTAATGTGAGCTTTTCATGATGAATTTATGCAGACATAAACGTTATCATAAAGACAACAAGACCGTTGTTCCTGTTTATGTTTTGGGTGCTGCCTATTTGTCAGCCAACTTCATTGCACAGATTGAACAAATCTTTTTATTTTTATTTTGGCATTATCTATTTAGAGTCAATTCCATCTATCTGTTAGCAAAATACCTCATGAGACATTAGAAAATTCTCAGAAAGTACTCGTTGGATCTACAATAACAACTGATAAACCCTTGGAATCAATCTAATTCGAGATGACCGCTACATAATCTGAGCAAGCACAAAAATTGCTATAATTCAGTTAGGTTTACAGACACTGAGCTAAAATTTGAGATAGCTAAGAATTATTCACAACACATACTCTGAGATCTCACTAAAATGCAGAAAAGTCCACAACTTTAGTTCCAAATTTGATCAACACCACTTGATAAAACTTTCAAATAAAAAGTAAAGGGCAATACGCTTTCCTTAAAATTCAATTTTCTTTTATTTTTTTTAAAAGAAACCCATTGAATTGCACAGAGGATATGCCCTCTGAGATGCTTTCTTTTCTTCAGTAAAGTTGAACTGTATAAATCAAATCTACCAAATTTAGTTATTAGGATTTTTAAAAGTTGTTTAGGTGCAACTTAAGACCCAAGCATAATTATTTTGCCCTTGCAAATGTTTTACTTGTTCAGAGTCTGAATCCAAGCCTTTGTCCAGCAGCACCAACATCAGCACCACTAATATCTCCTTCATATTCTCTATGTTCGATGGCTTGTTGTACTGGTAATTTAACCCAAACAGAAAAAATGATAAACCAGCAGACAACAAATTCCACAAATTGACTTTATAAAATATTGCATGTTGCTTGACAGACAATTTACTAGAATGACGGCAGTTGGGCTGAAGTGCAATGTGACGAACAGAAACAGCCAGTGCAGCGCTGAAACATGTCTTGTCTGTTTTACCCTATGATTTTTTTTTTTTACACTATTGTTAACGACAGAAGCACCTAGGTTTAAAAAGTTCAAATCTATATTTAGTTTCAACCCACATTATAATATGTTTGCCTTTTTCTTACAGATGTGCCCAGACTTCTAAAACATTTTAGGCTTTTGTTTAAGACACACTTTGTTGCATTAATTCTGACTTTATTCATTTAAATGTACTGATACGTGTGTGTCTGTGTGTGTGTAGTTCTACATATTTCTATATTTTTGATGAACTGTCACGTTACAAACTAATTTACTTATGAAAACATCGGTGTAGGGTTACTTTTGGGCAGCCCCTGCTGATGTGAGGGAGAACTAAGCAGCTTTTGGTTACTTTATAGGCTGGTTCTGCATTTAGCTCTTTTAAATGTACTCTGGAGTGACTATTAACAGTCTGAAACATTGTGACGTTCTCTACAATCTGATGTAACTACCATAAATGTTTCATTCAGACTTTGCATATTGCAAAATGGTAATGTGCATAAAAACGATCTTAATATTTCTGAGCGTTTTCTTTTTGATTGCTGCTTTTCATCTTATAGATTATTATTATTGTTGCGTTCAAGTGAAAAAAAATTGCCATGAATTACGGGGATATCAAATATTGTATTAAAATGATGAGCTGACAAATATTTGACATTAGAGCTAAAAGTAAACAGTGTTAGTTGGTAGTGAAAAGTGATTAGACATTCATTGACATTCAGTGGTTCACACACGAGAGTGACAACGGCAATAGTTTGGATTAGTGAAAAAGATGATAAAAAATAAAAATAAAATCACAATCTTGAGTCTCAGTGACAGTGATTATTCACAAATACAAACATAGTTACACTTTACCTCTACAGTGAAAACCCTTCGTTTTACTTCTATCTTTCAGTCTTTATTGTTATTTTTTTATACAGAAATGAACAATCTCATCTTTCTACTTATATTCATATATCCGATATATAATAACAGGCGGATCTTATTTTCTCATCAAAACCAAAATAAAAAAAGAAACATCTGATAAACGTGTTACTATCTTTACATCTTTCAAAGTGCAGGACCGTGATCGTGGTGGTGGTGGTAGTGGTGGTGGGTGTTGCCTGTGAATCACTCATAATGCCATCATGTTACAGTAAGACGTGTTCACACAGCAAACCATGCTGAACGAACGAGCACACACAGAAACGTTTCACGTTCCGGCACGTGATCACTATTAAAGCAAAAAGAACAGGAGCCCTTCTCTGAGCCACAGACAGCAGGATGGTCCACTTATTATAGCTTGATAAAAGAAACAATTTTTGTTCCTCAGCGCCAGAATAAATCTGACCGCACATTACTTTCCAAACAACTCTGTTCAAATACCGCAACTCAGCTCAATGCTTGACAAGTTCACAGTACTGCAATAAAAAGGGGAAATCGTTACCTTTCTCTTAAAACCTATTTTCTCATGTCACACTCTAACGTCACATTTTTTAAAGAGATCCTTAAATCAAATTTTAAAGTAATGACATTGTATAGAATTTCAACTTTAATGTTCGCATTCTTTCCTTTAATGGATGTCAAATAACAATTTAAAAACAACCAAAGGTTCTAAGGGACTTTTATTTTTTTTATCTTCCTTGTCTGGACTTTATTTTTGTTATGGGAGCAGCAGACACTGCTGTGTGTGGCTTCACCTTTACTGACAGACGTCCCCCCAAAAAAAGCAAACACAGTGGGCAAACAACACGACACATTTGGGTCACGAGTGCTTTACATTTACATCCTCAGGCTCAAAGTCACACACACACACATCTGCGCGTACACACTAATGGCAGTTCCACTTAAAAAAAACACACAAAGCTCACTTGGAACAGAAATCATCTTCATACTAAACAACAGTACGTCACAATCCAGATTCTTTATGCATGCAATGTCCAGTTTACTCTGGTTTTTCTTAAGGCTATATGTAGCCTTTTAGCCCGATGGATTAAAATACTTGCACAAGAGAAACCTTCAGGCTCATTTGAGACAATTTCACTCTTTGATACACTCTATGGCTGACATCATTTAAGAACGAAATTGTTTTATCGATCCCTTTTTCATCCCTGTTCCTGACGATAAATTCTTAGTAAATGAGTGTGGTGTGCAGTTTAGTGTTGACAAATATTTACAGGGGGAAAAAAAAATGGGAACCAGTTACAGGGCGACAGATAGGCTTGGCACTGATTTGGTTTTATCACACTGACCCAAACTGACAAGTCTGTACAACCAAGTGTAAATGAACGCATGGAGGACTGTCTGTAGGATTTCTATTTCTATGTCTGTGCACTCCTTTTGTCTTCATAATCCTCCTCCACCTCCTCTGTCTCACTGTGTGGGGGAGCAGTCGTCTAGATCCAGCAGCTCCCGGACGAGTCTCTCTCCGAACTGCGCTCGGCTGTAGCGCTTCACCGTGTAGGCGTCGGACATCTTGTACAGGATGTACGCGTTGTTGATGGCGATGCTGATGCTTAACCAGAACACCTGCTGCCAGGTCTTATTTGGCTTATGGAAGATAAAATACCTGGGAGAGGAGGAAAAACAACAACAGCCGTTCACAGCAAAGTTTCTACTTGAAGGTTTTAAAATCAAGAATATATACAAGCCAAAGAAATCCTCTTTTAGTTGTGAGGTAGCGATTTTTCATGTGGCACATACTTGCTGTACTTGTCGTCGTATTTGCAGATGTAGCTGAGGTGAGCAGCGAACGCCTCGACAGCCAAGGGACATGGGATTTCTCCACTTTTCCTCTTAATGATCATACCTGCAACAAACGCACAGAAAGGGATAAAATGGCTATTGTTTCCACAACTCTGGTCACTTTTTTTTCTAAATAAGATAACATTCCAGTCTAAAACTCCAGTCTGAATGGTTGTGGCCAATTTGCATTTTTTTCAAGGAAGACCAGGCCTTTAATTATCGAAATTATTCTGCTGCAGTTTAATTGTTAGCTGTTTGTGAAAGAAAAGTTCAGAGATGGAAGACATTTTTTCTTACTGCTCAGATTGACAAAAACACTTGATGATTTACCAATTTCTCACAAAAGTAAAGCTTTATTCAAAAATCACAGTAAAGCCTTTTAATAAAGTCTTTGTATTTGACCTTTTAAGCAATGATGCATATTGTATGGGTATAGAATATACATGCACAGCTCTTTAGGGCATTATCAACCTTAGCATAAAAGCTAAACCAATATAGCATTGTGTAAAGATGCTTTGGAGTGTGGGTTGTTTCCTTCTATATGCACCTTGTTTTGTTGGGGAGTAAGCGTTGGTGAGGAACCTGAAGTGTCCTTTGTTGTACCAGCTGATCAGGGACATGCTGCCTTTCATCATCATGCGGGACTGGCCTCTCTGTGCTGGGGTGGAGCTGCAGACCAGCATGCTTTGGGGTAAACCTGTGCAGTCACTCTTTCTGGTGCTCAGCAAACCACAGCAGAAGATATCTGCAGACAGAGGGAGAAAACACTGAAACATGCTCTTATTTCTACCTCTGACCTAAAAACCAATATAAGAATTTTTGGCCAGTTTTGCGCTTTAGAAAATCGACAAACAAATTTGCATTTATACGTTGCAATAAACAATCTAAATTTCTTGTCTGCACGCTCTCTCTGGTTTAGACAAAAAAATGAACAAAATGATTCCATCTCTTCCATTATTTTACTTTGATGGGTCAAAACCAGTCGTGTGGCTGAGCTGATTTGTTCGTTCTGCCTCCACAGTCCATCGTGTGAGAATAATGCGGGTGATTAACTCTGCCAATTATCTCTGCAAGAAAAGAATTTGTTGAACAATGTTTTCCTGTGTCTGTTCTTTTAGGACAATAGAGGAGCTCATTTGAATTAATCAAAATGGGAAAATGGTTAACTTCTTTCCAACTTGCACTAAAAGCTCCTGCAGAGTTTCTGGTTTAGTTTAGTAAAAAAGGACAGAATAAAAAGCTGATTTTTTTTTTTTAAACTGGAAGGAAAGAGAGACAATTTGTAAAATAAATAAAATGTTCACGGTGGTGTGAGTTGGTAGCAGACACACTTAACTAATCCATTATTGTGTTGTTTATAAAAAAAGGCTTTATGTATCAAACTAATCACGTCATTCAAATGAAATTACATTATGACAGTATTTTAAAAAAAGATAAAAGGCACAAACCTTAAGCACTGATTCTAAATATTAAAATTGCTGAAAGATTCAGCCACAAAGAATTATGGGATGGAATAATCACCTTTTTATAAAAGCGGCTTACTTTGATAAAAGAAGACTTTAAAGGAAGCATTGAAGATTTTTTTTTTTTACCTTTTTGAAAAGGGAAGCAGTAATTGTCACAACTGACACTTTAGTGATTTTGCGTCCATTTACCCAGTTATAAATCTTTCTCCCAAAAAACATATTTAGAACTTGGCGCTGTGAGCCTGGCTCCTGTGTAAAGAGTTCTGCTTTTTGTTTGGCTTTTTTATTTGATTCCAGCATCAATCCAGGTCAGATGAAGCCTTTTCCCATCTCTGTGACTCTTCTTGGATTTGATATACATTTTAAGAACAAGACGCATAATTCAAAATAAACATCCCTTCACGACATAAGATTAAGCTTAAAAAAACAGAGATTTTTTTTCAGTTTAAAGGTTTAATTGTTGATAAAGTGAGGATAAACATCCTCATTCAGAACTCCTTCAGTAAAAAGTTGCTGGTGATGTGATGCAGAATAATCAGGTGAAAGAATCTGCTTTTTTTTCCTTCTCTATAAATTTGAAAGCATTTTAGATGAAAGCAGAAACGCCTCAGAAAATGACTTAATATTGTAACCTTTTTGAAACACTGAATTTAGACTGAGAAGTTAGATTAGATTAATGAAAAAAAAATCCAATCTCAAAGTCAGAAAAAAATACTTAGCAATTTTTAAAAAATCGTTCATCCAGAATGAAAAGACAAAAGCTGAAAATTAAAATAGCCTTCTAGCTGTATGCCGTATTGTCTTATGTTACACTGAAATGGATGAAAATACCATCACCTCCGAGTTGTGAGGACACTATCATCGAGAAGAAGAAACACAGAGCTGCAGCATCTTGATGACTGATCTCTATGAGACGCTACGAGCATGTTTGTGCACCTTGTTTGCTGAACTCAGTGAAGAGGCCGAAGCTCGTGATGGACGGTCCCGTGAAGATGATGGTGTTCTTGCCGGAGATGTTCTGGCAAAGCTGCTTGGCCACGAGGCTGTGGAGCTGAGGTTTGTTCTTCAAGGTGGCCAGACTGTCTGTGCCCTCCTTCAGATGGACAGAGACCTGCAGGTTCAGGACAGAAACGAGTAAACAACCACTGCAGTTCTCACTCAAGTACTTTTAAGTAAATCGCAAAAACTAAATCAATAAATCAGCTGAATCAGCATCTACACCGATTACATGCGATGCTGATGTTGAGTGCATAATGGGGATCCTATACAAGAGCATTCTTGTACTAAAACCTTTTTTCTTTGCAAACCAATAGTCTGATTTTCTGAAGGATCACACACAAAAAAAGAAATTCCCACCGGGAGCTGTGAATATTCACAGTTTGTCTGGATCAGAGTGTGTTAAAATGTACCGCTTCACACATTTCGCTGTTAAGTCCTAAAAAGCAACACGAGGCAGTGACTGACTTTCAACAAAAACTATAATCAGGCAGGGTAAAATGAAATGTACAAACAGTTCCAGTGTGTAACTTTTGCATGTTCTGCAGGAGTTCAATTGCATTTGCATCTTCACTCACACTGCAGCCATTAGTTTTAATGGTGACTTCATGCATCTGGGATAGTGTTTGTGTTTACACGTTTGTGTACTTACTGGCTAATGGAAACTTATTGATTTGGTTCACTAACTCATTTTTTATCGCTTTTTTCCCTTCTCTCCCTTAACACAATTAATTTATGCAGAGAATGTCAGAGGAGACAAGTTGGCCAACAGCAGCCAGGTACAGACCAAAACGCTGCAGTCAAAACGAATGCTAATGAGGTTTTTTGTTGTTGTTAAATGGATGCAATAAAGGAATGTAGCTTTTGATGACAATGTACTTCTTTTTGCTTGTTATTCCTTGTGTTAAATAGGTGATGTGGAATTACAAAAAACAATGCGTATGAATAAATTAATTGACTTGTTTTGTTATAAATTACTAAAAGAAAAGGAGAATGAATGAATTTATATTCTGCTTAGCTTCGCTTCTCTCCCCACTAATGTAATTTTGGTTTGCTTCCAGCTTTTAAAAAAAGGAAACTCCTTCTGTAGTGTGTGTGTGTGTGTGTGTGTGTGTGTGCCTTAATTCAATCTTCTAGGTGCTGTGCAGTAAAATGTTCCAAATTTATAATGTAATCTTGTTCTTCTCTAATTGCTTCACGAGTCTGGTACTGAATGCTAGTTCAGTTAACAATTCAAAGATACATTAAAGATCGTATTGGTGATGCTGCAGTTTTCAATCAGTGACATGTTATGAGGTCTGAAGCCAAGACTCCTCAGAGGTTTAGGTTGTTCCTCTGGGTGTCTCAGATTGTTCTCCTGTTATCTGAATGAGAACAAAAGATGTTGATATTTGTCCTTGACAAAGTTTGTCAGTAAAAGGGACCAAGGCTATGTTGGAGCTGGAGCTCAGCATGACACATCAAACTGTAAACAGACATGTAACTCTACATGACGACAGAAGAAGACACACCACTGGATCTTAGTCTTCATAGCCGTGATATCAGGTTGCAAAACTGAAGATGATTTTCGTGTCATTTATTGTTATGTTAGATGAACAAGTCTTCCGTTGTTGACATCCTTTAATCAGTTTGTAAGTAAAAAAAAAAAAGTGCCGCTACATAATCATGTCTCTGCTATCAAACTACAGAAATGGCTAATAGGGGTGGAGTGGACGATGATCTGTTTCACTGAGAGTGAGACCTAAACGGAGGTGGTACTGGAACCGGTGCCGAGGCACACAGCGGCAGGATTGGTCAGTTGCAGTATTTTTACCCGCCCTTCCCGAGATGGTCCGCCCA
>JAVKLF010000073.1:9856149-9879916 GCA_034783495.1 Millerichthys robustus | reverse complement strand
TTAAAATATAAAAAATGAACAAAACCAAAATATATTTTGTTGGGGAAAAAATCAAGATAATTATTACTTCAAAACAACATCAATCGGAAGTTAAAGCTCCTGTTTCAGTCAGGCAGCAGGTGCTGTCACTCACTTAATATAATCTAACATCTCTTGTTGTAGAGTGAATTTATGATAAATGCTGTCAAATGGAACATTGTGAGCAGCAAGTTTTTCATATTTTTCAAGCATCCGATAAATAAATAAAAGTATCAGTCAATAAGCTTAGTAACTTTTACTACAGGCATTTTATGTCCTCTACTTTGAATATATTGCACAACTGTGTTTGCTTCACTGTATCTGTCACAATAAACTTGTTTTTCTTCAGCTCATTTACATTTTTTCATAGTCTCTTTCAGGAAAAGGGATATTTCTATTTGCATATTGGAACAACCGTCATTCTAGACAAGAAGGTACTAACTTTGAATGGTATTTTTCTCTGCTTTGCTAAAGACAACAATAAATGGATATTCCAAATTTAATTCAGTTAGTGTGCTTGTGGCAAGCTAGGGTGAATCAGTCAGTTATTTGAGCTATGGTCAAATAAATGGTTTAATCAAGAATAAAACTATTGCCAGCTCCTTGGTAGAGTTCAGTTCATGCAACCTTTTGATAATTTGGTGGAAAATGACCACCAACAGATACTCTGTCCTGTAACTCCAATTTCACAAATATTAAGCTAAATTCTGTGTGCTTGTAACGTACAAGCGCACCAAATCGACACGTACTGTACTACAAATTCTAACCGATCATGAAAGATTGCATAATTCTGCATGAGATCACGTATAATGTATTTTACAAGGTTTGAACTAAACAGCTAAAGATCCGTCTTCTCTCTTCATAAGTTTGACTGAACCCATTTTGTAGTTATCCTCACTGATAAACTACACCTTCAGTGAGTTTGTTTATCAACCGACTGGAGATGACTGGGACAGTCAAACAACAAATATGATCACTTTGACCCAGTTTTTAAAATTATGCACACTGTCTGGAAACTTTGTAACAGCACAGACATCATCACTTTCTGATGCAAGCCATATGCATCACTGACGCTAGAACTAATGAAACTCTTTTGAGAGGTGTGAATGTAGAGATAAATGTTGTTTTCTACAACATTAACCTTGCAAATGGCTGCTAGAGAGAAGCAATGACTCATACCACACACACACACACACACACACATTTTTACTGTCGACACTGGCAACTTCCTATTGCTAGACAAGTCAAAAATCTTGTACTGTTAAAAATACCCATATTCTTGCACGAAGCTAAAATAAAGTCATATGTTTCGGAGTGTATGAAAATCTTATTAGCGTCACAGCAGCCCTTTTGGCAAAAACACTGCGGTTTAAAAACCGTCTACTGCTCACTGCTTGCAGGACTGACAGATGAGGTGAGGATGATTGGTAAAAGAATTGGTGTGGAAAAAGAAAAAAAAAACATAGGATAGGGTTGGGGTATTTACAGAGGCTGCATAGGAACAGACCCTGAGTTAAATCCCTTCAAAATGAGTAATCTTACATAATAATATCCTCATGTGTCTTGATAAGACCAAACCTTGAACAAGCTGACAGCATCTGTCTGCAAGGTCTATGAAAACTCACTAACAGTGTTATGTATCCTGAAGGCAGCTATATTCATGGTAAATATGCTCGGTGAACCTCTAATTTGGAAGCTATATCTTCTTTAACGACACCATTACCGCTGGCTATCACCATAACTGCATCCACAGCAACAATCCCCACAAAATCCATGATGTGAAAAACCACATCAAGATGGCTCCCACATCTGAGTGTGACTACACGGTTACACACACCAACAGGCTACAAACCCACATAACAAAAGCCATTAAATGGTCTCTTAAGACTGAATTAGTTATCTGGTATTGTTTTAACTGGGAAGTAATTAAGTGACTTGGTCAATAGGTAGAATGGAGAGCTAGTCTGCAAGGTGTTTATGGGTCCCGAGAGTCCCGGCTGAGGTGAGAGGGCATGACAGAGCTCATCAATTCAAACCCAATGACCTGACAGATGCTCAAATAAAGGCTCAAACTCCTATCTGTTATTGATGATATAAAAGAGACTTTATTCTAGAAAAAAAGAAGAAGAAATTATTGTTTTCATCCATAAGCAGAGTGCACAGTTCCACTGATGCAGAATTTGTGCCCATTTGTGATTTTGACTCGCAAATGCAACATGTTTGTTTGAATGTGCACGTCTGAGTGGGCGTGTTAATCAGACGCAGTGAATGTGCGCCCCTTTTTATTTTTTAACACGCTTTGCGGCAAGCTGGCGTGAATCAGTAAATGGCTCCCTTTGCTAATCATCTCTGCTGTAGCAGGGGGAAAAAAGGGAGAGATAAATGTTTGAGTGGAGAGGTTGAGGGCGTCTCTTTCAGACCTGCCCCTGCTGTCTGTGAATAAAAGCCTGAAAAGGAGCCACAACGACAGGCTAGAAGTGAGTCCAACTGGGCTTTGAAAAACGCTGCCTCTTCTCCAGGCCTTGGTGCTAATGTATCCGACTCAAAGGCTGTAAGCCAGGCAGAGAGACAGAAAGGCAGAAAGAAAAGGGAAAAAAGAAGAAAAAAAAGATGCTAGACAGGAAACTGGTGCTACAAAGGACAAAGAGCTCCAAGGTGTGCACTCGGTATTCAGTAATTGGTAAAAGAAGCTTCATTTCTTCCAGTGATTTCCTGTCTTTTTACGGTCTCTGACAACCCTGATGCTTTTAATAGGAGTATGAGTAGAGGCTATTCTGTGTGCTCACACCCTCCTCCCCCCACCGACTCCCCTCAAACACCAACCTGTCTGGCTGCTCGGTGCTCAGCCTGTCCACCCCTCCCATTGCCATCCTCTCCTCACAAAATGGAAAGAGAAAAAAAGCATTAACCATATTCTTTCTGTCATTCTCTCCCTTTGAATACCTCAAAACCCTTTAGCTTTAATCATTTCTGGATCAGGCTCAGTCCAAATAAGCCAAGCCATTTTCTGCACTCAATTACTCCCTTAACAGCATCAAAAAGAAAAAGGATTCAGGTATAGTGAGGAGAGAAAGAGGGTGAGAGGGAGAAAATTGTGAAGCATCTTCATCCGCCGAAATGCTTTGAATGCTTCGAAAGGCTTTCTTTTCTAATGAAAAACCAGTAATAAGAGATGGTTCTGACTATAACAAATTGTTTACTGTCTGTTCGCTGCTTGTGAGCTCTTCACTCTCCCCAGATAAATTGTTGAAGAGAGAGAAGGGTGAATAAAAGCTTGAAGAAAGAAAACTAAATTATTACATTTCCACAGAACCCTACTTTCATTACCAAGGAAAATATTTCAGAAGGTACTTCATTCTTAAAGGTATTTTAATAATAAATTACTTTTCTCATAACTACTCTTAACCTTTAACCTTAATGAGTTTTGGATGAATGAAGCTGTTAGGACTTGGCATTCAGATAATGGGACATCCAACTCTTATTTACTGTTGTCTGTCTGAAGAAGAGATTTCACACAAAGCACTGTGTGTTTGTCCCCTATGCAGCCACATATATATCTATGTATCTATCATCTGTCTATCTAATTGCCTCTGGGGATTTCATGAAATATATGCATGAAGTACATTTGAATAGGTTCCTCTTTTCGTGAAGCAGCACTCAATCTGTAAGCATGAGCGCCAGGCTTTAAAAAAAGGCTACCCTGTTTTTCCTCATTGCCCAAATTGCACACATTGTTCTAAATGCTTGCCAGTAGATACAAATCAAGTATGAAATGTGTGAACACCAACAGAGGTCAATAAAGCATGTCCACAGTAATATAATGTGATTGATTTTCCTCTGCAGCCCTTTCCATGCAGGATTCTGCAGCGAGCACATCGACGATGATTACACAAAAACTGCCGATGGTTAATCATAATGGCCCAGGGTGAGCACTTTACTTTGGCGCTACCTCCTTCTCGTTCGTTGCACTCATTTCCTCTCTCGACCAGCTGATGGCCGGTGAGGTCAACGTGACATGCATGCATCGCAGATCGCCATCCATGAAGCCAAGAGTGAAGGCTGCTGTTTAGATGCCTCACCAAGAGCCCCAACTGACGCTGGCAGTTTCTCTCTCATTATCTCAGCAGTGCTCCAGTGGGTGCTGGGGTCGAACACTGAGTGAAGGGTGGATGTTTTCTAGGGTCCTCAACAGAAAAATAATATCTTTGCCTGCCAGTGGAATACAAACAGTAAACAGAAAAAGTAAACAGGTAGATGTGAACCTCTTGTGCTGCAATCAATACTCGGTCTGGTCCGGAAGGAGCAATTCCACAAAGCGTGTTTGAAACTACCTTTTCTGTTTTGTGCAGCTGTAACTCCAATCCCATTTTTTGCCAGCCTATTACAGTGTCATCAGCATACTTTTCTATTTCCTGTTTTATTTATCGCTGGGCATGTTTTATGAAATGATCTTCTGCTGGAATCAGGAAGACGAGTGGCTGTTGCCAACAAACAACTGAGGATGACACCAAGTCTATGCGCATTACAAAAACAACGAGGAGAACTGCCGTTGCTCCACAGTTTTCATTTGGCTTCAAGGCAGACAAAGAAAAGTTATTAATATGGCCTGTTAAAAGAAGGCCCAGCATTGATTCTGCAAACCATCTTTTTGAAAACATACTCAAAATTATAGCTCTCTTCTTTGCTAAGATGATCATTTACAGCATATGAACAAAGCTGCCAGCTATCTAGGGTGTTAATTAAATCTAGATGCCTTTTAATGCATTTAAACACCCACTTTATGTTCTCCACTTTTCATCTTTCCACGAGGTATTTCACCATTCCCTTATTATGCTCTTTTAAGAAGAAAATTCAGGCCAAATGAATGTTCACGGAATAGAACAGAAGCTTTGACTCTTAATGGGCATGTTAGCGCAGCAAAGTCGCTAATGGACGATGCTAATTATCACAAGCTTGGGAGGCCTCACAAAGGGAGTGGATCAATATGTGACGCGGCATGCTTTCCTCATTCATAGATGCTGGATGATGACATTCGCTTGAAATATGGCACTAGACAACAGCTCATTGTATCCTGGGATGTTGGTGACTGGGAGGGCAGCAGCCAAGAGTGTTCAGCTCTTTCATTTCTAATGTGCAAAGGAATAAAGAGGATACCTAATGCTTTTAAAAAGAAAGACAACAGGCAAAAGGAAGAGCAATGTGCGCTGGTGAATAAAGGAAAACAATCGAGGCTCAATCTTAATGAATCTGGTTGAGTAGGAAGGTAAACAGGTTGTCTGTGAGTAGGAAAATGGTGGAGGAGCTGTTAATGCAGGAGAAGAACAAAACACTTTTTTTCTTGAAAAAGAAGCAAAATATAAGTAGGTACTTGATGTACTTATAATTGATTTTGCTTCAAAATAAATCAAAGATGTCCTTAAGGAGCTTTTTCCGCCAGTTAAGCAAAAAGTAATCATGAGCAATGGCAGAAAGTAAACACAGACAACATGACACATTTATTTTTTTGTTTTCACATTCTTTACTAAAAAGAAAACATTAGAAAAATTTGAAGACCAATTTTACAATTCAGGAAAGACCACTTCATATCATAACACAACGATATGTCACCAGATATTTTTTGAAAGAGAGTGAATGGTTGTTTGTCTCGTGTGTCTCTAAGTGTCCCTGTGATGGACTTGCAACCGGTTTAGGGTGTACCCCGCCCCTTGCACTGTGACAGCTGAATATGGGCACCAGTGACCCCCTTGACCCTAAAAGGAAGAAGCGGGTTAAGATAATGAATGAAAGAATGAATAAATGGATGGATGAATATATTTCTATTGCTTTTCAATAATTTCACAGTTCAAACTGTTAGTAGCATATCTGATATTTCAGACAAATGCTGTCTTTCAACCCAGCCAAGATTGGTGGTTTTTCTATGAGTTCTTTATAAATACTTACAAATTATTATTTTTTCCTCCTGAATGTAAAAAAAGCACCAGTGATGACGAGCACTATTAGAGGCCAAATGCAGAAAATGGCTTCCATTCAGACTAAATAGATGCTCAACTATCTGCCCAGGTTTTTAATCCATTCTTTCTTTCAAAACCTCTCATAACTCATACAACTCCATTGAATTTAGTAATTCAAATATAATAATCTATTTGAAACATGAATACACTAACGTTTTTATATCTCTGAACTACAAAGACGTCAGCTTGACTTCTGCTGCTGTTGTGTGGTGGACCTCAATAGAAAAAGCTTGTTGGACAATTCTGTGTCATTGTAGTCTGAAATACTAGTCCTAAATCCAGGTCCTTGGTCAGTGTTGCATGGGCACACAGCCAAAACAGACAAGTGAACATTCAAACTAAAACATCTGAACAGGTAACTGGATCTGCCACAACTTTGGGGGTAATTTAGACACGACGTGGCACACTTTCCTTTGGGCAGCATATCCTGCATTGAACCCCTCCTCCTTCCTTCTCCTTCTAGAGAGACCCATTGATCCACTGTCTGGTGAGCCCTGTGTCTCCAGTATCAGGATAATTCCAGGTGGGATTGGTTTTCCCTTGTTACCTTGTAGTTGGGAGCCCTGATCTTGCCCCTTTCTAATTCTCTCCGCCTTAGCTTCCTGATGGCAGTGGACACAACCTGCAGACAAGGGTCTCTTTGTTACCTATTTGAGGCAGGAAATTTAGGAGATAGAGTCAGGGCTGAAAAAATGTGCCTTATGCTTTCTCTGACAGCTACTTTACATATTATATAAATAGTAACCAAAAAACATTCTTGACATGAAAGCAAAAAAAAAAATCAGGTTAAAAAAGTCCAATCCTTTCAACCTTCTATAGTCAAATTTGACTAATTGAAGTTTTAATACAGTCAGGAGCCTATCTAAGAAGACCTAAAGTACGGGACATGCACATGCCTTGTTTTTATAGGCACACCACCACTCTCTACATTCAGGTACTGAGAAGTGACACAACCTAATAATTATTTCCATTTTAAGGGAAGGATGTACACCCGGCCATATTTTCAAAAGAGAAAAAAAAAATCACTATTCTCCCTAATAGAAATTCAGGCTGCATGTGACACTGGACATTTCTTTTATTCAGTTTTTCTGTCCTTTTGCTCCAGAATAATGCTGTAGGCTGTCTACATAAAAGTTCTCGCCACACAAGCAATTCTTATTTTCCTTTCTTTGTCCTTGCTGGACAACACAAACAAGCAAACAAGGCTGGAGAGCGCATCGTTTGATTTCCATATAGATGAAATGTGTTCAATGAAATACGCAAGTGTCCATTTGTACACAAGGCACAATGCTTTTCATCTTGTTGTTGGAAATCCTGCACAAATTACCTGGACAAAAACCTAAACAGGACGAATCTCACTAGATTGTAATTCTAAAAGGGTACTAATAGATTGTGACAGTGTCCGAGCACTTGAGACATGAAAGAGGTTAAAGCAACATGGGTACTGAAATTATAGTGTCCTTCTTTTGTCCTATTTACTCCAGATGTCATTACACACACACTTACCTACACATGGACTGTCCACATTCTTTTGGGCATATTGTGTAATATAATATATACAACCACAGAAATAGTGTATGGAGAACATTTTAAGTCTCTCAGACCTTTAAATTGCTGTAGCAATTTCCAAAAAATATATAGGCATTTTATACTTCAAAATGTTTTATTTTTTTAGTTACAAATATGGGAGTAAGACTACACAAAGTGAAGTTTTTTTCCCCTTCTTCCCCTCTATAGGATCATGCTACAGTATGGCAACCAGTCATTGGGTTTCAGCTTTGCTTCTAGTGGACAAACTTTCTTCAGCTTTTCTAATGTCTTAAATAAAACAATAACATGGTTACAGCTGGACATTTGAGAAATGTTTGTTGAAAATGGTTTGAACAACTTTTGTTCACACTGTTCTACAAAAAGTAAGACCTCTCTGCATTTTTCAGTCTTTATGACCAAGTTTCCCAGAAATGATTAGGTCACAGTCACCATATTACTGAGCTTGTGTTGACTGATGTTCTGTCAAGGGTTTTCTGTAGCTTTAGACAAATGTTCTAGTATTTTATTACCCCATCAACAACACATAATAATACACAAAAATGTGAAAACTTAAACATGTCATTGACATAAAATTGAATGACATTACTCCATCAAAAGGGATCGACAGATTCAAGGATTGGTTGAAATTTAAAATAAAAGTTCAAACTTTGAAAAGAAACCTTAACAGAGTTCTGTTACAGTGATCAAGGTTTATATTTCTTTGATCTGCACAAGTTTTTTCATTCTTTTTTATTTACCAAACCTCTCAGGACCAAATTCTGGGCCGACACGCACCAGTATCTCATCTTGTGATGAAAAAAGCTCATGCAGTACATGCACCTAAACAATATTTCACTCCCAGGTTCCAGGTCCCATTTGAAGAGATCACATCGGGACATGAAAGCACTCTTTCTTCCTTGTGTTCAACCCCACTCACGTTGGCCCGCAGCGTCGATCCTCTGATGGTGGTAAATGAGTTAGAGACAATCCAAGTCTTGGGTAAATGGAGTAGTGAGCTGTTAATGCTGCTCGAGTGGTTGTAACAAAGCACTGAAGAGACATAAAACGCAGAAATCGAAAAAAAAAAAAAAAAAGCATGGTCTAAGACATGTGGGATGATTCAAGATAAGCACAGACAACACATTAGCAAGATGCTCAGAACTGAAAAAAGCCAACATGTTTTGTGAAACCGGACCCAGAGCTTTTTTCACTTTACTCTTTAGTTACTGACAACTGTTGTTACTCAGTAGTCCTGATTATTGTGGCAATATCTAATTAAACATCCCTGAATAAAATATGCTAATGCATCAGTTGAATAACTTTTCTCTGCTCATAAGAGGTTAGTAGTTTTTAATCTTGCCCAATTAACACATTAAACATAAAGCGCTACAGAACCGAGCAGCACTGAAGCAAATGAGCCCACCAATCTAATTGGGAATTAATGAATGCTTTAAAGTGCTAGGAGCCAGTGCAATTGTAATTCAAAACAAGACAAAATTAATCACAATAATTTGTGGGAGAGAAAGTTAGAATTAGCATAATTGAAGCAGAGAGGATAAAAAGGCCATGGTAGCGCACAGGAGCACGACTAATCGCTAATCTTCCATGGAGGAAATTGTTTGTTATTCCAATTAATTATCCACTGTACTTAATCGCCTAAATTGCAACTGAAAACAATTGTTTGCCTTTTTGTTTAGCTTCCATATCAGAGAAGATGAACTGTCCAAGTCTGTTCTCTTGTGGGTGGGAATGAAGTCAGAAAATGGCTGCAACTGGAGCCAAACAGCAGAATTTTCTGTACCAAAACTTTAAATGTAATCTGCTTATACTAAACAGAAGCAAGTTTTAATTATGTCTGTACCTGCTTTTCTCATTCATTTCCCTTAATTTCCCTTCCCGAGTGCCTTTTACTTCTGAGTGGAATGAGTGATGTGCTCTTACACCCCCAGCTTTTGCTTAAAAGGCATAAAAATACAATTCATTGGCAGCGATATGGTCTGCTGTGTATCCTCAGTCCTGAACGAGCAGCAACATTTATCCTGGACATGGGCATGATTGTAATGATTTTTGGAAACGAATGTTATCTGTTGCTTTCGGAGCATCTGTTGCCAATGCAGGCACAGTGGCATTAGCAGCAAAATGCCACGGAACATTAACTGCTCCCAACAGAACTTCCAGATGGATTTTGTTCTAATGGCGTCATTATACGCTAAATTAAAAGGCGAGTAAATGGAAGTGTAAAAATTTAAATGACTGAGAAAAAAAATCTTTCAAGCCCGAGCTGTCTTTAGTGGCGGCCTCCGACAGAGAGATTGTGAAGTGAGCCGTGCAATGAGCGTTAATCATACACATATATAAAACAGTAATGAAGAAATGAATAGAACAGTAAGACTGCACTACACATTAGGCTGTTATGTTTAACGCAACAGCTGAGATTAAAATGGTTACTTTATGGACTAACTGTTCAGTTGATGTTCCACTTCATAACCTGCTTTAAGGAATTTGTCATGCTAACATGACGATTGTCAGAAATGACGACTTATTTTTTTCACAACAGCTTTACTTCATTTTCCTGTTCATAAAAACCAATACCTCCAAAGTCTAATTTTTTTTATGATGAATACACATTAGGGATGTTTCTGCAAAATAAACCTATTTTAGCCTGGAGAGACTCACACAGAAAAAGTAGTAATTTATTCTGGAATTTGTTAGTGACATAAACTATAAACACAGTTTTTCGCTTTTAATATAAATCTCAGAGTAAAAAAAATGAAATTATGCCATTCAAGCCAAAAAAACTTGCAACTCTGGTCCAACTTTCTATTCAGAACTTTATGTTATAGCTTGTAGTTTTGAAGAGGAAAGTGATCTAAATGTACTTTTTATGACTAAAACATTAAATGTAACACAGGTGTTATATAAGTTTTAAAACGTAAACTCATGTAACATTTTGTAGGTTTAGTGGGTTTGCCAAACTTTTTTTTAACTCTAAGATTAGTTTTTAAAATATTAGACTTGATCTGGGCCATTCAAATACCTCTATGAAGCGTAAGCCCATTTTTTGTGCTTGTTGTGATGTATTTAAACCAGAAGTGTTTTTGTAACAGATTTCTGAAATTCATAATCAATCCAAATTATTTCTGTGAATTGATTTAAGAAGAGGTTTAATATACTTAAAAGTGGTCTATTTTGACATTTGTCTTTCTGTTTGAATCTGGCACCAAAGGATTGAGGTCAGTTTGAAAACTGTGTCTTAGCCACAAAAATATAAATGCAAGTACGAGCACAGACTTGGGGTCACCTGGACTCCTGACCCTGACAGAGACCATTTGACCTCTGTCTGGCCCCCAACAGACACTCATGGCCTTAACCTTTACCCTTTGACAAGCTGTTGCATTCGAAATCGTCTACAATGTCCACGTTTAAGATCTGGTTCTTTCCTGGATCGATCCGACTCAAGGGTCAAACTTTTTAAAAGAATCAACAAGCCCACGGAGGTCATCCAATGATACGTGGCACCACATCTTATATTCTCATCAGGAGGTTTCATCATTTAAAAAAAATAAACTCCTATTAAAAAACTAAAAAAAGTTAATTATTAAAAAAAAAAAAACAACAACATGTGCGCACATTTCATATATACGGTTCAATCCGATTTGCATTTCTTTGTTTTCTCAGTGAAGAGCTTCAACAAAACTAATCGAGACTGTGTTTTCTAGTATTTTCCAGCAGTGGTAGAGAGCTTTCTGTATCGCTGTGGGAAGGGTCAGCCACACTCACTGCTGTGAAGAGGGATGAAAGAGAGGGAGTTTGAGCTGCTACCCTCTGACCTGATAATTAAAAAAGGAGAGATTCCACAAAACGCCATTATCAAAACAACTCTCCTAAACCCATTTAACACGACTTACTTACCAAACATGAAATGGCTAATGTAACTGAGCAACCCTTGTCATAATGATTGCCACTAATGTTTATATTGTCTACATTTAGGGTTTTATTTTTTTAATTGTGTGGCTCATTATTTACTCACAGCTTGTATATAAAAAGAGTTATTATTATTCATTCTTTATCTTGTCAAATCAACACATTTCAGCTGTTTTTTTTTAATATCCCGTAACACAACTTTGATGCTATTATAATTTTCTATGTGAATTTAACTTTTATGTGAAAGAACATGCTTTTGAACGACTTCTCCCTTCTATTCCTCACCCCAATTTGAGCACCATCCACTATGTTTGTCTGCTTTGACAAAAGCTTCATTGGAGAGTCACAGCCATCTCAGTAATTGGGCCCATTTATTTCAAAGCTACATTTAATGGTGTCTCTTTTTTTTTTTTTTGTCAGCAGCGTGCTGAGGATTAAAGTACAATAGATTGCAATACCCCTTTTCTCATGGTTGTATTTTCTTCATTTTCGAGGTGGTCAGTTATTAACTTATTTTCACTTTTTCTTTCATCTGTGACGTACCATAAATTGTTCAGACCTCTTTAGGTAATGGCGGTGGCAGTGAGTTTGCGTGTGTCCTGCATGCACATGTGTGAGTATGCACACTTGTTATTCACGCGTGTGATCTTGCACATTTCAGTGTATGTTTATACAACGTGAAAGAGCATATGGTGGTCAGTCCACACTGAACACCCTCGGACACCATACGTTTTCCGTATTTCCCCAACACTTTTCTGTGTGCGCATTTTAAAGGGCATTTTCATATCCGCGTGTCACTGTTGTGTTGGACACCCCTCAATCCTTTTATTATATACCTCAAAACATCAAAAGCCATGTAAGCAGCCAAGGTGGAGAGCAATTACTTTGTGTGATTTCTCTGCTTCAGACTCTCCTGTCAGCTCTTCCCTTTATGTCGGTAATTGTGGGTGATTATTTTAACTGTGAAAAGGGTAGCAGGTAATAGAGGCTGATTAAATCCAATGGACAGCAGCCCAGACAACCCTTAAGACACAGCCATGTAATAATAGTGAGAGCCAGCGACACCAACACAGCCTGTCCACTCACCCTATTTTCAGTGACACGAGGCCAGATGCAATTTAATGCGTTTATTGTGGTGTGAGTCCCTGTATTGACGGCTGTAAACAGTTGTGGTTAAATTGAATCTTGAAGCAGCTTGTCGTGGCTCTCAATGGTAAAGCTTATGCTACAGTGACAAAATGTGCTGGTGTATTCCTAAATGAAAAGACTGAAGGTGTGTGCGTGCGCACGCAAACACACACATACACAAAACAGGGAAATAATACTCTATCATTTGGCAACCACAAGGATTAGAGTCAGTGCCAAGATGTTTTTTTGGGGGGGAAAAAAAAGACACTAATTTGAAAACTAATGCTGCCAAAGAAAATTACCTTCTAACATTTCATTCCTAACAAGTTGTGTAACATCAACTGAAGATATTCAGTTAAAAGGCCTGTAAGAACAAGTGAAGTACAGCCATGAAAGGTAAGTAGGTGATGCCTTCTGTGAGAAACACGCTGCTCTGATTTGTTTATATTATTCAAAGGTAATAATTATGTGAAGGCCCACATAAGAGAATTGTGAATCATAGTGCAGATGCCAGCCAATAGGCAAAATATTGCCTCCAACTTTTTCCCTTTGTGTGCAAGCAGTACAGAAGTGTATGCTTTAGTAGAACTTTACAGACAAGTACCAAATTCTTTCATTTTAAAACTAAAACAAATTTATTTAAAATTGTTGTTGTCTAACAAAAAATGAAAACAGACATATTTGTGAAAGTCTACACAGAAATAATTTTCTGTCTTAATAGTTGTTTAAGCAGATTTCTAGTCAAAGAACATATTTTCCTTCAGAATTATACAGCATACCATGCTTTTAATCTTTCCTTTTTTATAGTAAATATTTTAAAAGTTGACTGGGCAGAATGATATTTCACACCTTTGTATTTTGTCCCTGTGTAGGTTTTGCACCGGGACCAGTATAAATTTGGCCAAAGTGCTTGAAGCTAACTACAAAGCATTGGGTGACTACTTATTTAAAAAAAAAAAACACTCCAGAAATTAAATCACCATCTGTAGAGTTTTTTGGGGTGGAGTGAATTCTAAATGTGATCTTCATTGATGAACTGAGCAAGTTGAACAGGCCACAAGCACAAAGAAGTCAGTTTGCTGGTGGAGGTGCCCAGGCTAATATAAATCATGTCTCCTCCATGCCATTACCTTTTGGAGCTTTAGGGAGGTTTGGAGTGAGGCTGCTTCAGGAACATCCCCTACAGAGATCCATGGTGGATGGGGAGTTTACACCAAAGTAAACAACTCTCCCTGCCCAGAGGGCAGCACCAACAATATCCCATCAATTACAAGAGTAAAGGGAAAAAAAGAGGGTGAGAACCAAGGCAAGAAAAGAAACAACAAACATTTATTTACTGTCACTGGTGTCATTTTCACAGTCATTTTTTTTCATGATTTATGACCGACTCTGACGGCGGCTTGAGGTGAATTGATTGGGTCAGGTGAATTGGTTGGAAAGCAACTCAGGACCAGATTTTATTAGGAACAAAGCATTACAAATGCATAATAGAAAGGCGAATAACTTGGAAAAAAGGGAAATAAATGCTTTGAACAAAGCTTTTGGCACTTAAATGCAAAAAATAAAAATGACAAAATTAATAAATAATAATAATTAAAATGATCGAAATGTATTATGAGTCATGATATTCTCACAATCATTACTCTGAAACTAAAACCTGTATTGCAGATATCTTGTTACATCTCAACTTACTGTCATTACAGGGTTGAAACACTGTCTCAGAGTTTAACTTTGCTTTTGTTGGAAAAGAAAACCTCAAAGAATTCCTCAGTCCACCAAACATGGCATCTTAACATTCATTCCAGATGACATCTGAATGATTAGGATTTTTGTGTAATAAAACAAAACCACATTTAATCAGATTTAGGTGAAAAAACATGTGTAACAAATTAAACATTGTCAATATAACATAATCTGACATTAAATAACAATCATTTCTTTCCTTTATCATTTAAAACTTTATTACTTTTGTGTCTGATGAAAAATACACAGCAAGTAAGTAAAAAAATGCATCCTAAATAAAGTGAATGTGTCCGTTTTGCTTTCAAATGCTAAGAGCAATAAAATATTACTCTAATTCATATTTATCCAGACAACTATGCATATTTTTAGCAAAAGACCTTTTAATAGTCCAACCAAATTTAATTGGCTGATGTTGATCACTGTTCATACCTAATCAATTAAGAGAAGCTGACTGCAGAAAACTCAAATTGGTCAACTTTTGTTTGCTGTTTTTATTGTAAATGTAGAAAGAGAATGTCCATATCATTATTTATGTACTGTGCATGTTCAAAATGATGAAGATGGTGGTCTTTCTGATGTCACAGATAATTGAACACTAAGAAGACATTTTGGTCTTTTATTTTAAATCTTTCTTTTTCACTTCACCGAAGTTGAGCTATGAGCCAAAGTTGCAAAGAGAATTGGAAAAGTAAAAAGGTAGAATTCTGGTCAGAGAGAAGAAATGGAAAGAAGAGGTACAGCAAGTGATTATTGAGAAGACAAAGGCCTCGCTGTCTTGGGCCTGACAGCACCCTCTACATCAGGTGCCCCTCATACCTCCCCCATCCCCAAGCTCGCAATCCAATTCCACCCAGACAAGGGAATTTCCTCCTCCCCACCAGCCAACCATCATCCATTTATTCCTCCATTCATCTCTGCTTGC
Source organism: Millerichthys robustus (assembly GCA_034783495.1). NCBI lineage: Eukaryota > Metazoa > Chordata > Actinopteri > Cyprinodontiformes > Rivulidae > Millerichthys > Millerichthys robustus. Next base: position 9,864,640 of record JAVKLF010000073.1, on the reverse strand, counting down.
ACCAATAAATGAAAATAATAACAAAAACTTCAACATCCAGCGATTCACCGTCCCTCCTTTTTTGATTCTTGCATTCAGATTTCAGCTTCTTGGCATGATGAGTCTTTTGATCAGACCTCTCAGTTCAGGCTGGGTGAAAACGATCTAACTAAAACACATAAAGAATGTTACTGGCAGGTATTTGGTGTGGTTCAGCCATCCTGTGTGCCGATGAACACTGTGCTGTGCAAGCCAAGAGATGAATCTCCAGTGATGAGCCACATATTGGGTGTTACAGACACAGTTGTTTTTTTTTTTATTACTTTAGATTATCCAGACAGTTTGAGACAACTGGCCATCCCACAATAAAATTATAGATGAACTACTTGTTCATAAAGGTTTACATATTGGGATGAACAAGGACAGCAGTGGTTGTGTGTGTGTGTGTGTGTGTGTGTGTGTGTGTGTGTGTGTGTGTAAACAGTGCCTGGGTTCATTTCAAAGGTTGTGAATGAGATGGTTGACTACTCTTACATGTGGATTTTCCCATCACATGTCAGGAAGCTGCTGTAACAAGATTTTTGACTCACAAATTACATCTGTGGCATTGTACAAAATGTTAAGCAGAAAGGGTTTTTATATGTGATGACAAGTTAAGGCATAGTATCTCTCTGGGGTGGGATTGTCGGTGATTACAGCAGACGGCATTCGGAGGGGAGTCTCCAAATTGTGTTGCATGAGGTTCTTAATTTCCCTGTGGGAGTTGTGAACATCCAGCATTGTTGCTTAAATTTTTTAACATATTTAGATGTTTTTTTTTTTTTTTTTACAATCACAGAGATTTTGCAGGTGTCCCAAACCCTTCTGTTTAATTCCCATAATTCTAGAGGGCTAGAGCTGAATTTTGACACCTGCACATGGAGCCCTCCTATATAAAACAACAACAACAACAAGGCTACAGCCCTAATTGATGAATGTGTCAATATTCTGCCTTAATTCACAATTTTGTTGATCCTGATGTATGATTTTTTTTATTACAGAGATCATTAAAACTTGATATCTAAAGTTTTTTAAATCTGGTTTCAAATCTGCTATTTTTGTTTCTAAACAGTGTTTTTTCTTAGTAGCGAAAATTACAATTGCCAGGGAATTATTTTTTGTTCCAAATATAGTGCAATAGTCTAGTCTGGTTTACCCCTACGAATTAGTAAAATAGCAGGTAGCCTAACTCATTTTATGTGTGCATTATAGTTATATTCAAAAGTATTCAAAACTAAAAATAAGTACATTTACAAAGCTTTAGCCACAGATTATGGACAAAAAAGAACAATTCATCATTAACAAAAAGGCAAAAATGTAACATAACCCGAACTGTTCTTTAAGTCTAAAGACTAACAGAGATTACTCCTGTGTACTGCATGCCAGCCACAGGTGTTATCCAAGTAAAATAAAGAGCTGACAAAAAAGCACATTCCAAAAGCGAGCGGATCTGGACCCTCGGGGTGCAGACATTGAACAAAAGAGTTTTAGTTCACACTTGTGACCCAGTAAGCTATGCGCCCTGCAGCGTGCAACACAAAGGGGAACAACACAGGTGATTCTACACATGCTCCTGTCCTGCTTTTTCAACACTTGTACTCTCACTCTCCATCACCTTGTGCTACTTAGTGACATCAGCTTTTGGCACCCTGCCAGCCAGGTTTCAGTTTACAGAGAAACAGTGAGTTTTTTTTTAAAGAGATCTTTTAAAGTTTCTATAGAGTAATGCCTTCACCATTTGCTATCAGTATTTTTACTACCAATATATAGTGAATAACTTTGTCAATTTAGATGTCGATGAAGAAAGACCTTATTAGAAAGATGTTCCACAATTCATCAACTGGTATTGCTTTCTTCTTCACTGAATTTAGTTTCAATTTAAGCAATGGCCTAAACAATGGTCTCTGTTGATCAGAGGTCAGGACCTGAAATTGAACCTTTCCACATAAAGTTTCAGGCACACTTTTTATTTTCACTCTCTACACAGAAACAAATGAATTATTGGATTTATAGTCGTTCAACGTTTCACACTTTTTTTATTGACAGATATTTCTATTTTTGCAAAAAAACCAATCAAGTATATGAGATCAAAGAAAAAAGAAAGCAACTGATCTTAAAAAATGGCTTTTGAGTAATGGGCATGTTTTTTTTTTTTTGTGCTGAAAATATGTCATCGCCTGCATGTTTGCCATTTAATCCTCACAGCCTTTTCTTCCTTGTTAATTTACACAAAAGCTGAACATGAGCATGCATGGGACCGCAGTTTTACCTGGAGCAAACAGTGCTGAGTTACAAGCAAACTAGGATATGAACTACATGAGAAGAGAAGCCATCAGTTAAGGAAAAAAGAAAAGGTTGCATACGTCAATATGTCGTGTGACGGTAACATAAACGGAGGAATGTTGCAACAAAGGGAGACATGTTGCACAGCGGTAGCTAAAAATCCTGTTTATCCACAATATGATCAATATAATGTCCTTATGTGTGATATATATCTGCATTACAATGTGTGTTACAGATGCTGCTTTTGTCCAGCTTTTTGCTAGATTTTGGGAAAGGCATCAACTTAATATAATCCGCGTTTGGGAATTCCCGGAGTATTTATGGCTATCATTACCGTCTGGGCTGCATTGTGAGATGAGCTACCTGATGCAACCAGACAAACAGTAAGCTTGCACTGACAGCATTAAGGGAAATGAATGAAGCACACTCATGGGTGGGCTTCATGTGCATTTGCACACAAACACACACAGACATTTTACAAATTTTGGCAGTCTGTCTTACTCTCGATTCACATCGTACTGCACAGTTTGGTAAAAATCCATCCACTCTAACCCACACCTGCTCTGCGGCTCGTCAACCCCCCCCTCAACCCCATCCACCACCCCACACCACACCACCCTCCACAAAACATCTGTTTGTAGCAAAAGCCCCATTAGATGTGCAACGTGCTGTTTGGTGACATGCACCCTTCGGCCTAATCGCCAGATTTGCAAAGTTACGACCTTAATCACCATTTCTAACTTTAAAATAGCTCTGCCTTCAGCTCCAACTTGGCTAACAGGAAACCATTAAAACACAAGCAATTACCATTCCCATCCATCCCCACAGTCCCTATTTTATTTTAATCTGTTTAAGTGCATTTTCTACGCAAGGTTAAAATATGAATCCCTGCCGCCCCCTCCTCTCGTCAAAGAGGCAGGGTTTTCTGGCTTACTTGAGAGCACAATTTACGACTGATTTAATTTAGCCTCCGCAAACATTTCTAATGACATTAGGCCCAGTGCATATACTGACTGCCTCTCCCTCTTATTCCATTAACTCCTAAATCAAGTTTAAAGACCATACTGATGCTGGATGCTATTATGGGTGATTATCAAAACAACAGACAATGGGGCAAAGTGTTTACTAACTGGTTTAGCCATAATTTTGCGTAACCAGGACAGATGGGAACACTACAAATTACAGATCAATCTTTTTTAATAATGAAGGACCTTCCAGTGTGCCTGCTCGGTCGCATCTATTGTGACATCAAGCAACACAACATTTACTGATTTAACAGATTATTTTATCTAAAAGTTTAAAGATGAATGAAGCACACAAGAAGAGGAGGGGGGGAGAAGTAAGATTGTTTGACTTTATGGGAAAAAAACAAAAAGAAAATAACTCTTGTGCATTGATTCGGCTCTCAATACAAGCTACACGCTGAACCTTTCTCAGCTGTTGTTCTTTTATGACTAAAATCTGAAGTGCTCTCCTACATCAGCTTGTTTGACAAGGACTAATGACGGCCGTCCATCTGCATAGATGCTTACAGCTGTCTCCCGTCCTCATCCAGGTAATGATTGTGTTATTAACCCTGAACCCTTTTCCAAATTGTTATTAACTGCTGGGAGAGAGAATGGAACTCAAACGGTCTCCGCTCACCTGTCACTGAAGCATCGCTGAGGATGGTTTGATCCTGGCTGGCTATCAGTCGCTGTCAGATTAAGAGCTCCAATGAAGAGGGATAGCAACCACACACATGGATGATTTTCACTAAATGTTTTGATAAAACCACTATTTCAGTGTCTCATCAGCAACTAATAATGTTGATAAAAAATAAAGGAAAACTGAAATCCATTTTTCATCTCTCTGCAACAATTAGACTCCAGAAATTTAGGCTTTCCTGACAACTTGATTAACTGTCAGAATAAATAAAAACCCAAAAAGTGGAGGAGAAAAAAGGAGGAAAACTCTCTATGGTATTTGTGATTTATGTTATTGTACCATGACTGATTAATTAAGAGGATTCCAGCAAAATACCTTGTTTAATGTAACATTTAGTCTAGTGTGAATAGTAACAGAGCTGACAGAATTATAGCTTTTTGGTCAATTGTTTCAAATGACATTATTCTCTATGGCCATCTTGAGTGAAACTGATGCCAAATATAAATATATACAGTATATATATGTATGTATACAATATATAATATAAAATATATTGTAGTTTTTCATTAAAATTTTGCTTTCTGAGAATTTCTTTACTGTTTCATCAAACATTTTGCTAGCATTACACACACAAACAAAATGTTATTGCTCACTTTTCCTTTTTTGCTCTTTGGTGGTTTGCAATATTTTCTTTGTAATGCCCCAACTTATTGTCTTCTTGTTACATATAATCATTTGTCAGGTTAAAGTCCAGTCTAAGGTTGCGAATCACAATTGCCCATGATCGCATTTTAGATGTTGTGCATTTGATTTTGTTTATTAAATCACTACCCTATCCAAATAAGACTTCATACAAGGCACAAAAAAGGGGTAAACACTCTTTTTAGGGGAGTTTTCAGCATAAGGTGATGGAGAAAGTGGAAAAAAAAGACAAACAAAAGACAAAATGTTACGTGGCTCCGAGGGGCTAGAGGTGAGGTGTTCCAGCCGCAGGCAGACCTAAGTGGCCTCTTCCAGTGATAGATATGCTAATACCCCTATTCACTCCACTTCACTCTCTTTATTTCCTACAATTAAAGCAAACGTCACTGAAACTGTAATTAAGCTGTGTCCAGGCAAAAGACTGCCTGCTGCTTTTAATGAGGCCCCATTGATTCTCCCTTTATTTGCTATTGGTCTCCCTATAACATTCACAGGCCTGAGATAAATGCAAGTTAAAGGTGCAGCTCATCTCATCCAGGCTGTGCATTGTACTGAACTGTTTAATTAAAGTAAACGATTGCTGTAAGCATACACAAGGATAGCACCACTAGTCTAACTTTGTGTCTCTCACTCTCTTGCATGCGTGCATTGTGTTGCCGTGTGGTTGCAATTTATGACCCGGCTGCTCTGTGGGCTACTGTCCAGAACTGCAGTTCCTTCCCTCTATAGGGTTGAAATAGTGAGGCCTTTACAAGTTTCCAAACAAAAGCAAAAACAAGTCTCTGATTTGTGAAACAGCGATGACCTCAAGTAATCAATACCTTACAATTTAAAAAAGCGAGGTAACCAATTAGCCCGATTGAGCTATTGCTAAAGGCAAAATTGGACTGATTGGAAGTCTAATGTGAGCACAATTAAAGATAAAAGGTTTGGTCAGGCAGAAGGGAAGAGTCAAACTGTCGATGGGTGAAACTCAGCAGTTACTGTATCACTTTACAAACAAGACTATATTCAAAAAATATATATTTCTGCAAACAAAAATACAAATATGACACACTACAACACATTTATTTGTTAAACAAATAGTTTTAAAAATTACTTGGAATTTTGGACAGTTTGTTTCAAGCTTTCATTTTCAGACTAAATGGTAAATATGTTAAATATTTCAATATGAAAAACACATTTTGCACTGTCAAAATGTACATCACTAACAAACTAATTAAATAAATAAACTTGAATCAAAACCATTTTGTTTGGAGAGTTTCTCTATTAAACAGCAATTTCATCAACAATAGCTAATATCTTTCCAAAATAATTAATATGGTACCTTTCCTTTTTTATTTATTAATAACCAATTCCCTTTGCTTGAGGAATTCCAATGAAAGTGAAAACAATATTGCAATTGAAAATTATGTAAGTAGATATGTAATATTATTAAATGTCAAATGTTTTGACAGTGCAGTCATTAACATTTGTTTAATAAAAGCCCAGTCCTGTTTGTCTGCATTCTTTCCTGTTTAATGTAGCTGCAACTTTCTGAGCTGACAGCTGTAGTTTTGTAACTGAAAGCGCTGAGGCCAGACTGAAAAATGAATGAACACTGGATCAGACAACCAGCATTCCTCGTCAAGCTTGAGCAAAACCTAGCTGGTTGTAGACTTGACTTACTGTAACTCCATTTTTAATCTAACTTTTACTTCCACTTTCTTCAACACAGTTTTTATTATTATTCAGTGACCAGCAAGAGAAATAAAAGTTCAAAATGTTTTCACTTCTTTTAAAAGCCATCTACTTTAACCATAAATATTTAAATATAGGTGTTTGTTTGCATGGCTTTCAACGAGCTCACGCCTAATTTTCATACTGGCAAGGACAGACATAAACGTTTGACAGTGTTTACAAAGTACCTAATACACTAAAATGCACCAGGGTTGTGCATGTGCAAATAGTTTGACAGTAAATTTAGCTAGTGCAACTCTTAACATGAAATTCTTCTTGTTGCCCACATTTGGATACCCAAATCATTATGCATCCAAATAAACACCATAAGCAGCAACATTTTCTGTTTGGAAGCTTGCCATCACAGTGAACTGTCTATCAGTTTAAGTATGTTCTGTATGAACAGTCACTAGAAGACTGAATGTACTCGTTTTGCCAAAGGATACCATCCCCTGCAGCAAAAACTGTAGGACTGAGTTTCAGAAAAAGTCCCTATAACAACGTGTGTGTGTTCAAGTGATTAAAACAACAGTTGTCTATAGAACAAAGGAGGAAGTTGTGTGATGTTGTCAAAGCCACAAATTTTGCAGAGACAGAGTGTTAACTGTATGACTCAAAACATGGAGCTTGTGTTCACATTCTATTTCCTTCTATTAAAGTTTATTAAAAGTCTGTCCACTGGTTCTAAGATATTGGCTAAAAGGATACACACATACACACACCCAGACAAACGCAAGCAAAATAATCATAGCGTAACATCTTTGGCAGTGGGGGGATAAAGAAAATAACATATCACTCTTGCAAGCAGCAACAAATGTTATATCAAGTAAACTAATTGAAAACGCAATAATTGTTAGAACGATATTCATATATGTGAATTAACCTTTCAATCTATTTATAGTACAGATTTTGTTGAAGTTTTTGCAAATGGCTTATTAAAATCAGATCTCACCCTATTTTTTACAGCTTAGAAACAAACAGAAAATCAGAATTTAAAAAAACATGAATTCACTTCTTTTTCTTTCAAAATTCAGTCAACTGGCATGTTAACAAGGCCGGGATTAAAAACCCATTTCAGGATGTTCGTAGCATTGTGATTGGTATTACATCAGAACTAAAAGTGCATTAGTTTAAATGCAGTGCAGAAGCTGCTCGCTCCATGTCGCTAGCTGAAATGTGCACTAAAATTATCCCAAAATGAATATCACCCTCTAATGGATTAATAGCAAAATCTCATTCAAAAAAATCTATTATGAAGCGTAAACCAGGCACAAAGAAAGATCAGGGTGCTGAAACAAATGATTGGTATGGTAGGTTTAATGGTTTTCCATCTGCTGGAGAGAGTAATTTAAACACATATATCGAAATCAAATTGAGAACATTTTGTCTTGTTCATCTACTAAAATGGTTCAAGCCATCTTGCTTTTAGTTTCATAAACAAAAGAAAGCAGATAAAGGAGCAAAAGCCTTTAAAGACCAGCGTATACCTAAAAAAACACATTCAGCCAGCTTGAAATAATGCATTCCCCCTAGTCCTCAACTCTGCTTACATCATTTCAAGGATGAATATTTAAGGTAATTATTGTCTTGTTGTCTTTTTTCTTCAAGTGAAAACTGATTTGACTACTGGCCAATGTGATTAATACCACTAGTAAGTAAAATTAACAAGCTTAATCTAAAAGCAGCCTCTGAAGACAAATGCGCCCTTATAAACAAGAGCCTGGTTACTGTACTTCCCTTTTTTCCTCCCTTCCTTCCATCCTTTTCCTCCTCCCTAACGGATCTTCCAATAAATTAACTGCTTTTTAGTTTGCAGCTCCGGTCCCCATTAATCCATACATGAAGAAGTGTAGTCAAGTTACACTAGAGAGAAGAGAACTGGTACATTTTAGCGATGCAATTAGGGCCCATTAGTCTTGGCTTTAATTAGAAGGCTGGAGCGTTGATATTTCAAGTGCTGGTTTGTGCCGGTGTTGTGTTTCCTCGCAGCATCGCTCGTCTCCGTCCTGGAGTAGGAGTCTGTCTGGCGCATGTGGTGAGTGTGTGTGTGAGTGAGTGTGTGTTTCTCCTCTCTTTCAATTCCATTTCGGTTCTGATTTTCTAATACTTGTAAACACTTTTT
>JAVKLF010000073.1:9828841-9850869 GCA_034783495.1 Millerichthys robustus | reverse complement strand
GTTTGAAGCTTTAAATTTTGCCCATCAGTAAGTCCAGCCTTTCTTTGATGAAAAGAAAATGGGCTGAAAAAGGGAACCCAAAAGGTAACTGTTGTTACTGATGAAGGTTTCTGTGGTTAAAACATAGTCTCCAGGAAAATAATTACCTTAGTCACCCTCTTAAATGCCTGCTGCTGACTTTGTCTCTTCTCATAAATATTGTTAGAAGTTAGTACACAAAAAAAGTCAGGTCCTATATTAATGAGAGAACAGTATGTTTTACATGACCTGTTACAGTGATACAGCCATTTGACAAACAATGGTGAGTGCGCTCCACTGATGTTAGCACTGACACCGTGACACCCAGGTCCACCCACCGTTCAACAAAACACATTCCTTTGATTCTGTGTGGAAGCCATGAGCTCATTTAGCCCGCAGCATAATCAACTTAGTCATACTCTACTTTAAAATATCATTTACTCATGAGTCTGGGAGTAGTTTGCGCAGGGTTGTTTGATATACCATTTTAAAGTATTACAACAACTCATATTTTAAATTATTGTGATTTATCAATTTTTATTCACAAATTTGACCTAATTGTTTCATTTGTCAATTCAGTGTTTTTTTTTCTTTTAGAAATTCTAAAAAAAAAAGTCCAGTCTAAGGCTTCATCCATAGCCTGCAGCTTCACACCACAAAACTAGCTGACATGTCATGTCAAACCAACTTTGCTTAAGCATTTATTCATTCCTGATCACAACCACGCCAAATAATCAGATTTTACAGTTTAAAACCAAAATACCATCAAACTCAGTTCCATATTTCCGGTTGCTTTTGATTTTCAGGTGTACCCAGCGAAAACCCACAGTGAAATTTGGCCTGTTTGAGTTCAAATAGCTACTTTAAATGACTGCCAAACTTCCCCACAATGACTTGATCGCAGCAACTTGTGGTGAATTTATGAAACAAACTATGCAGTAAGTGAGGAAAGAATATCAGGTGCCATTGTACTGCCGCTTTCTACTGAATTCAATAAACACTTATATACTCTAAAGGACTCGAGCTCAAGAACGGACAATGAGTCCCTTCAGAACTTGACACCAGACCTTCAACAATACAAAAATACTCTATCCTCCAAAGACTAATTGATGTTATTCACCTTTTCACAAGTCAGAGGTTGGCAGACGTAATAGAAACGAATATATGTGCCGCTTTTGATGGTTCGTAACATGAGCAACTCGAGCACAAAGCAAGAGAAAATACAAAAATTCACATTTTGAGGTACTCATTACATAAGCGGTCATCATTTCTTTTCAGGGCAACAAGAGTGTAACTTAAATAGGGACAGAATTTAAAAAAGAGAGTTCCCTTGGTGAGCTTAAAGGACTTGCAAATATCAGCAGCCTGTGAGCATACTGGTTATTGATATTCTCTCCCTGTATCACACACTACATCTGGCCCCTGAATACAACTTTCAGCCTGGGTGCAACAAATACATTTGCACTATTTTTTTTAAATACATTTTTTTCCTTTGGCTGTCAGTAGCTGGCAGGTGAAATTGGTAACCCTGTAAGCAGACAATTTGGCTACAGTGCCATCTACTGGTAACTTTAACCAGGGTTGGAACTTGTAAAGCAGGAGGAGGAAAGAAAACAAAAGCAGAAACAGCATAAGGTTTATTCTCGCATGTAATGATAATTTATTTTGACTTTTCTCCCCCCAATGATGTATGTTTTTTCAACCCCCAAAACAGGCACAACTTAATAAGCATACGATTTTGAAAATTTTAAACATACAGTAAAAACCTATCAGCTCAGAAAACATAGCAACTTTCAATACAAATGCAATATTGTAAAACATTCTTTAATAGTGAACAAGATTCAAAGAAGATGGTAATCCAGCTAAAGATAAAAATAAATCATTGAGTCACAGGACATTTCTGCCGATACCCACAGAGCATAAAGATATTCTCTATACATGCAAAATAAAACAATGATAATGATGTGACAATGTACTAAAACAGACTTAAAATTTATTTAATAAACTCAGTCAGATGCGTTTGACTTTTCCACATTAATTCAGGCACCTCAGTGCTGGTTTTATTAGCATTCAGTCAAAAAGACTCAACAGTTTTCTACATGGCATTCAAAGATCTGCAGTACATCATAGACAACCACAATGAAATGGAACATTAGAGCTGACATCATGTAGTATCCCCCAAGGACAAATATAGATCATGTTTATCTTTAACTGATGATTCATTTCTGACATGGCAAAGAGATCTTCACTGACTGCTGTTGGAGTATTACAACACTCAACTGACACTTGCTTGTTGCAAAATTTAGATAAGCGTATTTTTTAAGTGTTTTCATACTCTAAATAGATGTTTGAGGATGTTCTGGCCAAGGCTGCTGGCGTGCCAAAATTGTACATTGATTAACAATTAAAGAACCGAGCAGAGAAAAGACTATTATAAAACTAAAATGGGCGAGGGACGAAAAAGTACAATGCCATTTTTCTTACTGGATTTTTTTTCTACATCTTGCTTCCCTCCTCATCCCCCAGACCCTTTGGGAAGCAGCACTCCGAGCTCTTTCATTTGAGCTTGCATTATGCCTCTGTATCTCTGCTCATTTTTCATTCGCATTGCATAAAGTATTGATATTGATTTCTTGTAAAATGGTGGCGAAATGGATGGCTCACACTTTTTTGTGTTATTGTTCTGCAGCACTTGTAGGTAATTTATTATGGCTGAGGGTCCGGTGAGGCCTCCCAGTTTTGTGTCCCTCCTCCTGATGGAGCGTGCCTACCTGACTAACAAACAAAACACATCATGAACTGAAAGGCCACTCATGAAAAGAATGAGGCTTGAAGAAAGTGTGGCTGCACACTCACACCAGTCACCAGTCTGCACATGCATGCATACATGCAGTATCCCTCTCACCATCGCTCACATTTATGATCCAAGGAGAGGGCCCCTCGAAAGCACATCGTAATAATCTGAAAATGATAACTTCTCAGGCATTTCTCGGTCTTAACATGAGAGTTTTGCAGCAGGCAACTAGTTTATTTCTCCTTTTCTCTGATTTTTGAATATTATTCTTTTTAGTGCTGTAGCAGCACTTGTACTGAAATCCATTCCCAGTTTTGTGACAAAGCATGGCCTTCTTGACAAACTAGAGTGGTTTACTTGCATTGTCATCCTGGCCAATTTCTTTTTCCTGCTGCTGCGGCCCCAGCAGTTATTTGCATTTCAATAGCCTCTCTCTCTGCCTCTATATTGCCTGATATTATGTCTGCCTTGTATGAATTTGAACTCAATGTCTGCATCTGCTGTTACACTCCTAAGCAGCCCTTGTAAAAGGTGAACCATATGAAATCAGGCTCACAAGCAAAACACATCAAAAATGGGATGCTGTAAACCAAGAACAACACATTCTGGAAGCTTATACATTGATTTTTAGGAGAAAATTTTGAACAACATCCATGCTGTCACTTCAAACAATAGTTGCTTTTGCAGAAGGTTCAATAATATTTCCTGCATTTTTTGGTCTTGCAATCTTGAGGCTTTGGGTTTGAGCCCAGGTTGCATAAAACGATTGTCAAATCTACAGCGTGAGTTCACTTGCTGTGGCGACCCCTGCAGAACGAAGCAGCCAAAAAATTATTCTCATCATCTGCAGGTCTAATACTAAACTAATGTTAGCATTTTTGAAAGCTGAATTCAGAATGTGCTCTAAATCCAAAATCCAAACTATCCCCCTTAACATGTTTTTCAAATTGTTGTTGGTCAGTCCAAAGGACACCTAATTTTTTAGTGATATCAGTTTCTATGGTTACACAACGAGCCTAAATGGTGTTTGTCAGAAATTTGATTTGTAGTAAAAAAATAAACCAAACACCAGTTTTACAGTGATCTATAGCTGAAGAAAAAGAAGGTATCCAGTTGCTAACTTCAGCCATGCAACCGTGTAAAACATCATCATTATTAAGCTGTGACTCTGCTATAAACAGAGCAACGTATAGAATGTGCTCTGAGGTAAAGAAAGACACTGTGGTAAAACTGATACGTCCTGTTTACCGTCTCTGTCACCACAACACCAGAGCTTGGCCACAAAATCTGACTGGTGCCACAGTGTCGGACACCATAGGTCACATGACCCACACCAATGTCCCACAGAGGTCCCTCAGGTCTCCAAAAGAGCCATCCTCCTTTGCTGACTCTCTCACAGAACGGGATATATGGGATGTCAGGAGGCCACAGACAGTTACTGTTAAAGCTGGGAAGATTTACTGGAATTTCTGCTTCCAAAACATATAAAGCACCAATGGCTGATTCTTCTACTTATAGGATTATGGAGAAATGATGAGCCTCACACTCTGTGCTTCCTGTGATAGCTTGTATTTGAATTTTAGCAGCAGCACACTATTTCTATGGGGCTGAGAGTTTCTGTATCACATCATTTACACTTTTCGTTTAACTGGATTACTTAGGTGGGAAAATATATGCATGCTTCATCTGTATATACAGTTACAAAGGCATCCCTTAGCATTAACCTTTGCCAAATGGAACTTATGTTCAGAAACAATTAATGCCAGCCAGTTGTTGGGTGCGCAGGCAGACTAACATCTGTGTTTGGGCCACTTGTTGTGCCTCCAGCACAGATAATTACAGCAATCCAAAAGCAGAGCAGCCGCTCAGAGAGTTTAATAATGTACAAGTAGTCGCTATCTCTTTATGGATCATGTTACTGAAGCACTCAATGACGTGTAATTTAGATCAATCAAAAAATATGGCAGAGCTATGAAACCAGTGCCTTTGATAATAGTTGGCAGGTAGAAGTCACCCCCTGTTGTCGAAGCATTCAATATAAAAGGCTCCATTCCATCCTCCATCAAAAGGCCTGGTGTGCTAGGATGTGTAACCCAGGCAACAGATACATAAAGCATCACAGGACTTGATTTAATTTGTCTAAATGGAAGCTGGAGTATCTTGGTTCTCAGTTCGAATGTCCCTGTTAACCACCACTACAATGTAATGGGCCCCTTAAGTTGGATTGTGTCCTGCTGATATAGAAGGTTTTTCATATATTTTCCTTTTAGTTGTCACATCTATATGTTTGTATGCATGTAGACAATTTTGATAATGGCAAAAATCGAACTTTGGACATGTGTTATTGGAGATCTATACATATTAACAGTGGCTGCAAAAATAGGAACTAAATGGATTTTAAAGGTTCATTTGATCCTTGGTTTTTACAAATCTGATTTTCTTGAATACACTTCATCTTTTATTTAGAAAACATAATCAGCACTGAAATACAATGACTCATGGCTAATAATATGTGCCAAAATATTAAGGTTTCCACTTGAAAAAAAAAATTGGAGTCAATAATTGAACTGGAAGGTGCATAATTTAGCATTTAATGTATACAAAAGTCCTGAAATTGACCAAAGGTCAAACTTTTTTACTTGATCTGATTCACTGTTTTAGCTCATTTGAAGAACTATTTGAACCAAGATAATTTTACCCACAACACCTGGGTTTCATTTTCTTTTGCCTTTGTAAGGGACTCTTTTTGCCTCTGGCTTATAGAACAATTCAGGTAGTTCCCTCTCCTTGTCCTAATTCTAACTCTAGTCTCTCACCTTTCCTGCGTTCAACCCACAAGTCTTTGTTTTAAATGGCAATTCATCCCGCTTGTCCGCTCAGCAACGTTAAACATCAATTTCCTCTCCGAGCACACATTATGACCCAATAGAAGAAATAAAATCTCAGCCATTTATTGTGCAACTCCCCCCCACACACCCGTTCCTGGCACTGCTATCTGCTGCTAGAACCCTCATCAAAGCAGCCTGCATCCAACAACAAGAGAGCAGCTACACAACAACACCGATGCCATTCCACTTCCTCTTTAGTCATTTTATACTTAACTGCAAAACAGTAACAATTTCAAGGGCCTTTGAATTCCTCCAAGAGGCACGGATTTTATAAAACATGCATGGGGTGTTCAGTAAACAATGCCCAATGGTCTTACTCCTTTTAAATAAAACTATTTCCATGAGATGTAAGAGAGGTTTTAATATTGCCTTAAATATTAAAAGAGAGAACTGAGCCTCATCAATTTTTCATTTATTGGCCCTGTGTGTAAGGAGTCATCAATCTCAAAAGAAATTACTGACATTTTCATTTCAAATAAAAAAGGGTACACTTTATCCAGCGGTAATAGGGATTGCCACTCTAACACAGGGAGCATTAAATGGCTTCTGGAGTGCTGAAAATGAGAACATTTTCTTTTTTTTGCCTCAGAACAGATTGTGGTTTTTAAGCTTGTGTAGCAAACATGTATGAAAATGCTAAATGAAACATATTAACCTGCTAATGCTTAGCCTTAAAGGAGGATGAAGTTACTTACAAATCAATAGCAGTCTACCTACATAGTTGCATATTCCTGTTTACAACAGACCTTGAATTGCTGAGAAGTAATAACCCCATAGATGTTTTGCTGGTCATTGATATTGATATCCCGTGACATAAATTCATTGTTTGAGTTCACTACTGTTATGATATATTGTTATAAATGTCTCCATCATTACAGAGCCTCACCGCCTGTTTGCCTTTAGGCTTGAAGGTTTGTAATTACTGCACAATAAACAAATGGTTGGGGTAATGGCGGTGGGAGGGGTAGGGAGGTCTGGCGCCTACAGGCTGTGAGAGAGGATTACAGGGAAAGGACCCCACTTTTCACACCCCCAAAACCCCTCAACCCTTGCCACAAGACCTGTCCCACATCTAACTACAATTCCCCCAGTGGAATCACCCTCACTGAATAATAAATCTCTGAACGGTGTTGATATATCATCAGTCGAGTTCATACATTTCAGAGGGGGGAAAATAAGGGTTACAGTAGGCCAGGATTTATAACAAAAGCTTGACATATGCTGCTAATTCACCTTGACAACACTGTCACTTCCTGGCCGGTGATTAATTGCCAAACAGAAGAAGAGTTTGTCTCAGCCTTACTGCCAGGCACTTTCCAGCTCATGTACTCCACCCATAATGGATGGCTATTTGTTTATAATTTCTATACACAAGTCTAGTTGTCAGTCTCCTGCTCACCCTGTATGCTGCTGTCTCATTTGCATAGTTAGATTGAGACGCCGCAAGCATAACGAGGTCAGCCTCTGCGTGGTGGTGATGGAGGACGCTGATGAATAGAGCTCTCTCCACATCATGGCACCTTTGTAAATGTTTGATTAGTTTTGAATGGATTACAGTTAGATTATCAGGTTCGGGGCCCAAACCTACACATGGTTCTGCGGTTCGTAGACAGTCCCTCATGGGTCGCCTGTGACAAAATAGTGGTGGTGTGTTGACAAAGAGTGAGCGGGGACTGGGGTGAAGGCTGTGTTAGTTTGTGCACATGTTTCAAAATAATGTTCTTTTTAATCAAACAGTGTTACGTTTGATTAGAAGAAAGTCATGAATCGATCAGCAATAAATCTTATACTGTATATTTATCACTAGAACTTTTCAGATTTCTATAACCATAACTGTTCCACAGCTTTCTTATCCGCTTACCAAAACAAGGTATTTAATGGATAGGTACAAATCTAATAGACAGTTATACATTTTTCTGAAGCTGCTGTAAGATGGGTTTGCTTGTGAGGCAATGAGAGTGGTGATTATCTAGGTAATGAAATATGTGCCTCTTCCTTGTGACTGTAATGCTATTGCTTGTCTCTTTTCATCTCTTTCTCTAACTTCTCTCTCCCTTCGTGGTTACAGATGACAGATGGAGCGCAACTGTAAGAGGGAGATGTAACACATCAGCTCCGAGGTCTATAATGCATTTTGGATGCTGGGGTAAAAGAGCTATGTTGCATGGAACAGTGATGCCTTAGTAGCGTGATTCACAAGTTAATCTTAACCCACCCTTTACGCACCTCCCCATCCAATCAGTTTGCTCGAAAAGCTGTCTTGCCTCTTGACAGCACTGCTGCCATTGAACTCCCTCACTTTCAATCTGTTTAGCTTCCTGTTGTGACCTTTCATACAGTCAAATATATTAGCGAGTGGTGCACTCTCATTAAAACAGTGCATTAACCAAAAGACTCTTTGGAGTTTAAATGACAGCCGAAGGAACTGAAAGCTAATAGCCGTGGGGAGTTGGGGAAACTTAACTCATGAATCAGTGTGCTAATGCCGGAGCAGTGAGCCTGGAGCGCTGTAAGCGTATGGCACAAACTCCACTCCAACTCCCCCACCTTATCCTCGTTCTTCCTCTTGGTTCTTTGATCTCCAGTTTCCTCAGTAACTCCTTTCTTTCTCTCTCCTTTAACCCCCCACCCCCATCTAACTGCTACTTATCTCTCATATTCACTAACACCGTCATGTTCAGCTTCCACTTCTCTCTGACAAATGTATTCTTTTTTCCTCACTCTTTTACCCGAACATCCTTCCCTGGTCCTCAGGGTCTCACTTGTTCCATTTCATTCCCTGTTCATTTTATTCTCTGTTCTCCTATATTGTATTGCACTCATTTGTGCCATCATTCCTACTTCCTACGTCTCAGCTCTTTCCTTCTGCTCTTCCCCAACTCTTTATCCACTCTTGCTGTTTTCAAAGGAAGACAAAAAAAAGACAGAAACGGAGAGAGCCATAAAGCATTGAACGTGGAGAAAAGCAAAAAAGAGAAAGAGTAGAGAGGGGAGACGAGTAAAAGAGGAGAGACTAAAAGCTCATTACTTTCCTTCTGATGGGAGAAAATGAGTGAGGGGGAAATAATAAAGCTTGAATTTTTCAATACTGTTAAAAATGGGGCTCTGACAGCTCACCGCCAGTGCAAGGGACAGGCATGGTGAGCCACCGAATTAGCAATACCATACATCATAAGATCTAATTAAATCAAGGAACAGAATCAAATTAGTTTTCTGTGACTCAAACCGGCCGCCAAAAGGGCTCTATTAAATGAACTGTAGAGAGGGGATTAAATAATTCACAGTGAGGGATTTTGCATTTATACAAAAATTGTGCACTTAATTGTCTGTGTTATATTACAGATTTGGCCTTATGTTAACAATGAGCCTAAAGCACACTTACTCGTGGGCACTGGGCTCACATTAGGGCCTACATGGTCGACAAGGCTTTAAACAGGGAATATTAGAGGAACCACAGGCTTGAAAGCACTGGTGAGGATGAGCACAGGCAAACTGATTATACTCCATGCAGACAAAAAAGAATTAGTGTTGAAAAAGCAGAGTTAACCAATAATTTTGATAGGAATTTTACGTTTGATGCATCAACACATCTGTTTGAAAATGCATTATAATGCGGGCTCTGGACTTATTGAGAAATCCACAGGTAGACCATCAAACTAAACATGTGGGATGTAGTTGTGTCATGAAAATGGAGTGCTTTTGTTACAGCATTGTGTGAGCATTCAACCATCTCAGCTCTCTTCATCTCTCACCCACATTCACCCTTTCCTTCAATCTCTCCATCTGCTCAGCTTCCCTCCCTGGCATCAAAACAGCACAACTTTATTATAGTTGCTGTCAATACCGTAATAATAAAAGAACGTGGAGGGGAGAGAGTACCATATTACACTTTTAACGAGAATATAGCAGATGCACATTGAGTGAACATTGAGTTTTAAAACTTGTCGGCATGTGATTTGTGGCCTTGTCAGTACAAATATTTTTCAATGTCACGGCAGCAAGCCGAGACTGTCACTTCGGAGGTCAGCTGGGAAGGGGGGAGGCATAACACAATGATCTGGCCCTTAATGGAGAACCGCTGGGACTGGCATGGACGTGATGAAGCACTGTTTAGTTTGCGGCTTCCATATTTCTGCTCGAGGACGCTATTATAAAACACAGCGTTATTTTGTCAGATTTCAATCTTGAGCCGGGTTATTTGTCACAAGCTGTCACATTGTTGGGGCAAGTCAGGCTGACGGTGAAATATGAGCTGTCCCAGTCCAACACCCCACACCACCACCATCACACTCACACATACAACTGACCCCTCCAGCTTTGGAGAAGAAAGAGTTTTTTTTTAGTTCTGAGATATTACTGTTTACACAAGTTGTTCCACTAACTTGTCTAATCTAACTTGTGTTGCTCTTAAAAGGCCATACAAGTATAGTTTTATGTGGTTGTGCAAAAGTTTGTCAGAAAGTGGTTTTGGATGAATTCCAAAATGCAGACAGATAAATAATTAACTTGAAGTATGATAACAAAACTAAACAGCTAACAAGGCAGCAACCAAAAACTGTGTCTAAAACAGCAAGACGTTTGTGGAGACCAGACAGTTAACTAACTATTTTTCGGACTAGAGAGAAGAGGGAGAATCTGGAGTTTATGTAGGCTGGAAGGAGTGATTACAAATGGAGACAGCTGAGATTGGGAACATGGGAAGCAGGTGTGAATGGTTCATTGAGGGCAGGAATGACTGAGAAAAATAGTTGATAACACTGGAAGACACTAGAAGTCAAAACAAACTAAACACACAAGATCTCACAAAAAAATAAACTTGAACAAATAAGAATACAATGACAAACAATCCAAAAGAAAAAAGACACAGACCGTGACAATGTATGGAGCTAGTTCTTTCCTCTTACTCGTATTTCTCATTATCCAGTTTTGCTTATCGTTGATTTTCATTTCAGTTACACAGTGACAGTTACCTGTCATTCTTTTGGGTAATCAGTGGTCTTAATGTAGCTTTTGTTTAACAGGAGTGACAGAATCCAATTGTCATGCTAAAACAATGGTTGTATATCCTTCAATAAAAAGTGCTCTTAGGTGAATTATATTTATATTTGCCCTTAATATGCTTCCTTTTAGGTGAGGTATTTCAGTCAAGTATACATGTTGATTATAAGAGTTCACAAATGGCCGTTTGGACATAAGAACATCTAGATGGATTTTTGCTTTTGAAACTTTACCTTTTTTGTCCTGTCAGAAAAACATCCTTTTTTGTTCATTTTTTTGTAATGTGACATTTTTTCCCCCTTTTTTCAAAGAATAAAAAATATGCTCAAGGAAGCAGTTCGGTGACATCTGATAAACATTACCTGCCTCTGCTCACTTACTCCTGACAGAAACCATGTAGAATGCTTCATAGTATGCTATTTAATTTTCCTTTTGAACGGTTACAACTCCTATCAATATCTATGGGAAAACAACATCCTGGCTCCTTAATTTGATTACTGACATTGAAATCTGCTTTTCAGTACGCTTTACATGTTGATGACTCAGACACCCCTCAGCAACTTCACCTCCAAGTTATTTCAGTTTTATTTCCTCATCGCCCTTGTAGGAAAATGTCATGGCCTCTACAGAAAAATGGAGAGACTTTAGTCCTCACTCTTTAAAAGCATATATTTCCTTCAATTTATGCTAACCGAACTGTCTGTATGCTCCATTACTTTAGACTGTTTGTAGATGCTGCTGATACCAAACTATCAGCCAGTGTAAAGGTATGCAAATAAAATTTGATTATTTACAGTGCCTTCTATTGGTTGAGTGACAGAGGTGACATTGTGTGTCTCATTTACATTTGGTCCCGGAATAAACTGTTTCATTGCCTCAGAAAACAGATCTGCTCTTTCTGCATTTTTTCATCAACAAACTGCTTTTGTAAATTAACAAAAAAAAAAATGAGAAAAAACAAACAAACAAACAAACAAAAAAGTATTTTTTTCTTGCTGCCTGCTTTTAATATTTGCCTACTCTGGAATTTCAGTATCCACTGATGTATGCGTGCATAACAAACTATATGACAAATGCAATGCAGTGCGCACATGAGCAAGCACACACAACAGCCATTAGCTTTGGCTGACATGATAGCCATTAGCACACCATTTCTAGTTGTGTGTGTTTCATTCCAAAAGAAGAATCATTTACATAATGTGTGTTTTCCCCAACCGGTGTGAACAACCGGCACTTTGTGTAGGTTTCCGGCTGGCAAATGTTTCAAACTGACCTCAGGAAACGGTCCAGCAACAAATTCTGTGCTGTTACATCCATAATGGGCCTTTTTACCTCTTTTTGTGTATATGTGTATATCAGTAAGCATACAGATGTGTGCCTGAAAGAGCTTGTCGCCACACACTTTTGCATGCCAGTGTGTGTGTATGCTTCTGTAGCTGATGACTCTGTGCCAGTTGGACTGCTTTTATACGGATTAATATTAAAATTTGCCTGAACTGTAGCTCATTGCATCCCTGCCCTGCGGAGCAGAGTGTCCAAGGGCCACCATTATCATCCTGTTCTGACTATCGGTGAATCTGGAGGAACGCAAGAAGGGTACATTGACAACCATTGTGGGGTCAAACATACAGGCTAATACAGCTCAAACCACCTGGATTGGGGTGTATATTGTAAAATGTGCTCAGATGACATGCATATATCTGCACTGCAATTCTGTATGAAATGCACCCTTTTATGGAAATGTCCTCAAAGCCTACACAATGACACATATAACACATTTCTATCACCATAAAGTGACATAAAAAAGGGTATAGAATATGTGTGCTGTAATGAAAGAAATGTCCTAAATACTGATGTTTATCAGGTAACTTGCAACTTCAAGTGATTACTATTCTTAAGTTTATGCCTTGGTCCGGGGGCGGTATTGATGATAATGTTAACCGTGCCTCATAAAAATCATTCAATCAATGGAATATTAAATGTATATATCTGGAAGGCTGTCAGTAGAGAGCTCAGGGGTGAATCTCCAATACTCTGGCTTTTATTGGCTTTTATGGGGGATGCACCAACGCACCGTTTCCATGAAAATACATCTGTACAGTATATCAAAAAGGCTGACAGAGAAAGTGAAGACAACCAAACATTCCCTTTTTCTCTTTCTCCTCTCTCTTTATTCAGACAGCCAGAAGGACACCCCATGCATACACACCAAAATAGATGAATTTTTGCTTCAACAAAGCAGTATTGTAATTAAATGTAAGATAAGGCCTTTCAGAATGCCCAAGACTGTGCCAAGCAAATATCCTGATCAGCTTAAAATCAACCAAGTGGGACAAAATAACAAAAATCCAAATTGGATGGTCTAGATCAGCTTGATAGGGCTTTCAATATAATACACAACAATGGCTGAAATGAATAGGAATCAAATTACAAGAGCTGTGATACGGCACAAGACTGCATGGGGGAATTCAAGCACAATCACTTTTCAATGTGGCTTCCAATATTGCAGCCAATCCTCGCACAATTCATATCCGATCACAAATAATGTTTATCACCCTCATATCTCTCTCCCTAATGGAAAAGGCCTAGTGTTAAGGTTTAAGGGGTGCATTCATTTTTAATGAGGTCTGGGCATTGGCCAGAATGAAATGAACAGGCAGAGTTTGGGGGAAAAGACCAAGAAAGGCTGGCAGTAAAGAGTCCAGATTCATTCTTTTAATTTTATCAGGTTCTAGTATTGTTCTAAGTTATTTATTACAATTACTGTAAAGTTACAGTGGTGTTTGGTTGAAAAAGAGTTTCTTTTATTTTCTAGTCAGTCACAAAATGTAAAAAAAAAAACAACAGAATAGAGCAACTAAAAGTGAAGTGTTTTTTGAGGGGTATCAAATCCAAATGACTAGCTTCAACCTCTTTAGATAACCTCAATAGAAGCAAGCTGTTTTCCATTTGTAAACCTCTCAGTGTTGCATATAATGTACTGTAGGACTTTTACATTCTGTGACTTCACCTGATGTTCTGCCAACAAGGTTAGGCATTTATTAAGATAAAATGGAAGCAATATCCCTTGAAACAAGTAATTCTCAATACTGTTTGTGAGTTCAGAAGGACCATCAAATTTCATGTAAAATAAGCTCTCCTGCAGAAGGAGACACTCATATTTTATGTCTAATTCTGGAGGAGAAAGATGTATTTCCTGCCTCCCAAGGAAGCATGATTGGTGTGTGACTGTATATGGTGATGAGATTACTCGGCGGGCGGAGGATAAAATGTCGCTTAGGATAATGTGATTGCCCTAAAGGTACAAGGAGGTGAATTATATTCCCTGATTTATAATCTGAAAATTAAAGACTCACTCATTTTCTAATTTAATTCCACCTTCAATGAAACAATGTTCACTCTGAGCCAAATTGGCGAATAATGTTACTAATTCAGATGCAGATGTAATTTCGAGTCAGGGGGCTGCAGTGCATGGTGATGAACGAGTCCCGGATGGATCGTTGCCACTCCTATCTCCCCGTCTCGACAATTCCCCAGCAGTTGTGATAATAACCTGGGCAATAAAGGAGGGATAGGCAGTGCTACTCGGTTCTACTGCTCACACCCCAAGACATCTGATACTCCATCTAATAGTATTTCTGTCCTTTCTTGTGTCACTCGATCTCTTCCACACAGAAAAACAGTGTACAAAAAGTAGTAGAGATATAAAACAGCATAACATGTAGTTTCTGCTAAACCTGATAATTAGTGCTCCCCTCTGCAATACAAAAAAAGTCATTGTAATAAATCTGCAGTTAAAAACTTGATTGAAAGCAGGGTAAATGTCAAGGTAATTATGAAGCGGTGAGGGTTAAAAGCAACATTAAATCTTCCCAAAGAGTTGTGACATTCAAGTAAAAGAGGAAGAGACTGTAAGTCAAGATGGGAAGAAAGGGACAAAGAGATGGAGGAGTTTATAAATGTATTAGCCAATACATATCCCCCAGTCTCTTTGAGATATGACCTCTCTCTGATTGTTTTCTTCCAGCAGAATAATTGGTCCATTGAGATTAAAGTCTTTATTTGAAACAGCTTAATCACATAAACATACTAAAATACTCTTAATGGGATTTTTTTTTTTTGTTACGCCATCTTAGTTCTGTCATTTACTATTTAGCACACATGACCTGATTGGAGAAGATTTACTTTAACACAAAACCTTTCATAAAGGTTTCCAAGTAAAGTCATCCTATGGTTTATCAGAGAAGAAATGTGTCACATTTTTCTATTCATCTTAGCATCAAGTAGTCGTATAGATACCCGAATACTGGGACTAGCAGAGATCAGCTCATTTACTCACTGTTCAGCCATAGAGAGGAGCTGAAGAGTCAGGTGGTAGGGTAGTGCCAAATCAGTGCTGGGTCTCGTACATTCTCTTCAAAGCTTAATAATCTGAGAATAATGACCCCGTAATAGACCCGGGGTCCCAGCAAACCTTCGCTAGGCCTCTTCTGTCCCTGCTCACGCTCACTTCACTTGAGAAGTAATCTCAAAGAAAGATTTGCTTTTTTTTCTTGCTGTTTTGTCCTCCCCAATCCCCCCACCCATCTTCTGTCCACTCCTTCCAACCACTGCACAAGCCAAGGCTCCATGACAAAAAGCCAATAGAGTTAGCTGCCAAGGCTTGGAGCTTTGAGAGGGATAACTTGCGCAGAAGGTTAAAGCAACAATGTGCTCGGCCTCATTCAGCTGCTCCTTCTATGCTCAAGGTGAATGTACGCGTGAGTCTGTAAGTGTGTGTGCATATCTAAAAACAATTGGCCTTATATAGTTGTCGAGGGTTGTTAAAATGTGCATACCGTGATGTATCTAAAAGAACACCTGTTCATTTGTGTGTTATTTACCACGCCAGCTTAAAAGGACCTCATTCTATTTCTATTTAACTGTAGTCGTGAGGTTCAGAATTTAGAATTCACTCATTGTATGACTTGAACTAGAACAAGAAAAGTAAAAGCACAAACAAGCTGCACTATAGCCCCAGCAGAAATCCTAATTATTTCTTTTAGTTTCAAAAGACAGTTAAAACGCTGTTTTCTGGCAAACTGAAATGAAAATATCTGGATTTTCAGATTGCAGGGAGCTTGAGCTCACAAAAAATCCTCAAAATTTTAAAGCTACTGCTTTCAGAAAGAAAGGGCTCAGCCACAATGAAAGATGTGATATCACCTCTCTGTAAACCATAATGGCGCCTTGTTGGGAGATGACAGGTGTACGAATGAGGCCCTCTCTTTTCCTAAGTACTGCAAACTGTGGTCATTCACTCTGCTTTGTTTTTAGCGTAATAGCCCCATTTACAAAATGTCTGTGAAATGAATGTGGGACAAACGCGGCGGTAACCGAGCCAACTAATTTTTGCTCATTCAACTTGAATTATTAATAGGTTAGAAATATACCATATGCTTTCAGAGGAACGACATACATTCATTTTATGCGGAATTGCTGCTGTTTTGTGAAAAGTGTAAGTAGCTTAACCGTTCTTTTCAAAAGAGGTGACCGATATGGAGGCCTTAATGATGTATAAATCAGCTCATGTAATTATGCTTCCAGCTGCTGCCCTGGGCCTGAAACTGTAGGCCCTCAGCAGCGGTTGGAGCCCCCCTATCACCTGAATCCCTTTTAATAAACTAGCATTTGTTTTCTCTCCACAAATTACATTATCATGAGATATAGAGAAGAGCAGAGGGAGAACTGGAGATCTGCGCGTGCACATGTGCAAAATAAATCACAATATTTCTACACTTTTTAACAAATAATATAAAGTCCCCTGAGTTTTGCTTTTAACTAAACATGTAAAAAAGGGTTGACAAACACTTATCAATTCTTAATTTGATATTTGTTCATTCATGACTAAAACGTCATCACTGCTCACAAGCTCATCACAGCTTTACTGTGATTAGGCAAAAAAAAAAAAACCCTTTAACTGTTATAGTTTGTTGAAGAGATGGGGCACCACCTAGTGCACAGTCCCTGCTATAGCTTCCAGTCATTCATCCTTTAAATTAAACCTCCTCCTACTTTATT
Source organism: Millerichthys robustus (assembly GCA_034783495.1). Taxonomy (NCBI): domain Eukaryota; kingdom Metazoa; phylum Chordata; class Actinopteri; order Cyprinodontiformes; family Rivulidae; genus Millerichthys; species Millerichthys robustus. Next base: position 9,834,111 of record JAVKLF010000073.1, on the reverse strand, counting down.
TCTGACATCTGCTGTAAAAGACAAGCTTCAAAGCTTCTTGAGTGCTTGCCTTTTTTATGCTGATAGTTGTCTATATGCTGGTCAGTGGTAATTGTGCTGGAGCTGGTGTAGTTGGCGTCAACCCAAAAAAAACTGTGCTGCTTCACCATGTCACATCCAAAATAGTGATAATAACTAAATGGTGTGTTTTACAAAAATAGGTAGGCCTCAACCATACCTCAAAAATTATACTGGATAATCAAATTAGAAAACATTAAAAGTGAAACATGTTGAGGAACTTCTTTGATGTATTTGCTTGCATAGAGTTTTTATCTTTGAAAAGCCATGCATTTTGCATATACAAACCCCATTTGTGTTGCGTGGCTAAGAAAGATGCAAAACAGTGCAATGCCATTGACCTGGAAGGTTGATAGAAAACAACAATGAAGAAAATAACCAGTGACCCGCTCGTAAAGCACAACAATGTGTTTTGTCATAATTCCCTTCCAGAGAAAAGCTGTGGTTAGGTAAATCACATAAAAATTTAAATGCGGCTGTTTCTGCCTTCTTTTGTTTCGTCATGTACTGCAACAGTTATTGTTTACATGTCCTCATTCTGAGGTCTCAATATTTTTTTAAAATGCAAATGAGTTCTGTATAACTCGAACAACTACTGCATCCAGCCATTGTTCGAATAATTGAAAACAATGACTTCACAAATAAATATCAAACAACATGGGTTTAAATTCTCCTTTGTGATTGACAAGTGTTCATCTGTCTAAAATAAGCAGTTTACTTAGCTGCAAATTATTTAACAAAATTTGCCATTTCCTCTTTCCTCTAAAAAACTACAAATGCAAATAATCATGGACACAAATAACACAAATAAATTACAATGCTAAGAAAATGGCACCTCATATGTTTTTTCTGCTATATTTTCTTAACCAAACCAAATATATTAATTGTGACACCATTTTGATGACCAAACACTTCCTTGTTAATTGTCCCATCAAATAAGTATGTTCCTAATTGACAGAGGGGCTAGCTTGATGCTAAGTGGACAGAGAGTGGATGCTACCTCTAGATTGGTCTCATTGTCTGCTTTTAGTAGTGGGTTGAGCCCCTATAGTAAGAAGCTCAGACTAGAGTTGTGCTTTCTTCGGTGGGTAATGAAACACACACCTGCTACTCTCAGGGAATGAATAGAAACTTGAATCTAGTACTGCTGTCATGTGGCTTCTATTAAGGCCCACAATACCCATGTTTTGTGTTTGTGTTGCAGGGTGCACACTTGTGTTTGTAGATGTCTGCTGCTGCTTTAAGACAAATTAGACAGACAGAAAAACAAAATTTAGATAAACCACAAGTTTAACTTTTTGGCCTGCGTCTTCCATACAAAAGACACAGATACAATCATCAAAACCAAAAGACATGGATTTATTTCTAAAACATTTCTATGTGCAGTGTGTTATTTCAGCAAAATGACCCAGAAAGAATAAAAAAGTGCTACCAGGGTATCATGTGAAAGTGAACAAAGTGGTGATAATTTTTTTTTTTTTCAGATTTGCATACATGCACAAATGCACATGCACTCCATCTTGAAATGCTAATTTATGATTAGCATCATTATGCGGTAGCATAATTTCAAAAAGGCCTTCCCACCGTGTGCACAAAAGGCTCATTCACTGCCAGAGTTGCTCATGTGTTAGCAAGAATTATGGCACGCCAATGAGTCCATTCATGTGGATGAGGATTTATTTGATAATTATAGACTTTCACAGTTTTAATGCCACTTAACGAGAAGCTTGCATAGTGTGATTCTGACTTTGGCAGACAAATGGATGCAGTTTTTTTTCTTTATGTTTTGTTGTTTTGCTTTATACAACATCTGTTAGCCTTTTGGTGGTGCAAACCAAGTGAGACGGTGCTTGTTGGTCCTGATTTTTTTAACATTTTTTTTGCAATAAGTAGACAGTTAATTAGGGGGGGGGGGGTGTCAATGATAGCAATATAATGTAAAATACTCCCACTACTTGTTTAATTAATCTAGCAAATGAAAAAAAATGCTAATTGCCGAAAAAGATTTTTAACCTCATAAATTAATATTTGAAATAAATTTTTCCTGACCTCAAAGACGTTCCTTATCTCTGCAATCCACTCAGAAAAAAAAAAACCCAGACACACTGAAAGCTGTCTCTCTCTCTCTGACAAGTGTTTACCATATTGTAAGTGACTAATTCCCTCAAACCCATGTTGTTGTGGAAAGGTAATTAGGTTGGCAAAGTTTAATTGCTCAATCATCAGCAGTTAACAAAGAGACTTCACTGCCCCCCTTATACTTTCAGCGTACTATATTTATAATGGCTAACAATTACAGAGAGGGCCCTTTAGCTGGGATAGCACTAGTAAAAGCTGCAGCACTAATGAAAAGCTATAATCACTCTGCCCACATTAGTTATTAGTAGGAAATTATAGGTCAGTTGAAGGGACAGCAGTTTTATGCATTAGGATAAATAACATTACAGCTTGTGGCAAAACCAGTACATCAGTTTCAATGTCTGTATTCATATGAAGCACTGTCTGTGTGTGCTTGTTATGCCTTTTTGCTCAGTTTTTAACTGATAAAATCAATGGATTGCTTTAGCAACTTATGAGGCATTTTTCAAATCTTGTTGGTTAGATTTTGAGTTCAACGAAAATCTTTTGCCAGTCAAAAATGCTCTCTAATTGTAATTTAGTAAATATTATGCCAAGTAGAAATTCCATTCTCCCTTTATGATCTTTTTTTTTGTCCTTGTCTGTCTTTCAGTCTTTTTTTGTTTACACCCTGATCTTGTTCGGTTGCTCAGCCAGGCCTCGTGGAATGCTATGTCCCTTTTGATCAAGTCTTCATTACTGGTGACTCTTTGACGCTTGGCTGTCTGACATCGAGGGGGCTTGCTGAGGGAGAAGCGTTGCCTCCATGTGAACGAGTGCCTCGCCACACAAGACTGAACAATCGCCAGGCATCCTGCCCCAGTTAATGGAAAGCATCTCCATTCGCTGCCCTCCCCAGGCAGCCTCCACCAGGTGGAATGCTTGGCCCCTGTCACTCATAGCATTGCTGAGGGCTATTAGCAAATCATTAAGTGAGTGACTGTCTGCCTAGCTGTATCAATTAGGGGATAGTTGATATGTCTGTTATTGTCAGTCTGAGATTGCGCTGCTTTTCAGTCAATGCCTGTTTCTGCTTTTGAGCTCTGGCAGAACTGCTACATTTACGTGTGGGTGTTTGAGCGTGTGTGCGTGGTCTTGACACTGCTGAAAATGATCCCCACATAACAAAGTCCATGAGAAGATGATTAACAGATTAAAGCAAGTTTAACATTTCAAAGCACTGATAATATATATTTTTAATTATACAGATTATAGTATGTTATCTACACTCTTATTCTAAGAAAGTAGTAAAATAAAATATAAAAATACGTATCAAAACACCATAGTCTTTATGTATCAAAAGAATTCAGCGTGCAATTCGAGGTAAACAAAGAAATTGGACTTTCTAAGGTATCAGATCAGACCCAGTAAATCAGTTATGTTGTGTTTCCATATATTAACAGAAACGAGAAGTAAACAGCCTCCAAACACTCCAATTTATAGCGATTACTGTTAACATTATGAATAAATGCAAGACTGTATTTAAAATTTGTTTAACAGCCAACACCGTTGTGGCTTGGTCTGGCTAATATATAAAATATCCTGAAAGAGTTGACCATTGTTAAGAGCCTGCTAGGCAAATCTCAGGCAAATTCATCTTGTTGTTCACAAACATGATTCCTCTTCTCACTATGGATTTAGATAAGAGTGTACTTCTTTGCATGCATATCTGATCACTGCATATGTAGATTCAAACTGCATGAACACCATCAACATTTATCTTTTCTTTGTAATGGGATATATTGGGAGTCTATGAAAATCTAATAATGGAATTGTTGTTTGAAAGTAGCCCTGGAAGGTGTCTATTTATTCAGGTAGACCTTATTTGCATCAAAAACTCCATGGTGGCCCCCTTACTTTCTTTCTAACTGTCATTGTCAGTTGCTTCTCTCACTGCACAGCATGACAGAGTCATGCATGCTCAAAACTCAGGTAGTGAAAATATCTCAAGGAAAGAGTTGAAATATATATATTTTTATCCTGAAAATTAAGAAAATATTGTTTTGTTATGCCATAGTATTTTATGTATTTCATGTTTGTTTTTTAAAAGTCATTACTATTTGTTTTATAGAATATTTCAACGTTAAAAATATAAAATTTTAGCGCAAAATATGTGTAAATCAAAATTGGATGTGTAATGTTTTCATCGACATTTTTGAATGTGGTTACATTTACAATGGGCTTAAGAGGATGTTAGGCATGCAGTCACATGCCAGATGCATAAAGGCCATGATTTTCACAGTTTCTGAAGTTCACTTTTGAATTTCAGAGCAAAAACTAAATAATTACGCTAAGTAAAAGTTTTCACTCTGGTTGGTGAGAGCAGATCTTAGTTAAAACAGACGACAGCAATTAATACACAAATTATATATCTATACTGTATATATATATGCATGCCAAAGGGCACAGTGATAATTAGAATAATGCTTATTACATTTTGTTTAGAGGTCAGTACCTGTATTAAATAAAGTCACCATTACCTGATAAATGGCTGAACAAAACTCTTTTCTCCCCTGTGAAATTGTTTGGTAGCCATTAGCAAAGCGGTGTGATGCCAGTGATTGACGTTGCTGTCTACTTAGCTATGACATGGGACATGTGTGTAAGAGAAGGCGTCAGCAAAGCTGGGTAGAGGGGGCTTGATTGGATTGATTGGGGTCTGCATTGTTGCCAAACGGGGGGAGAGGGTGCATTGGCTCATAGACAATGAGCTCCGGCCAGCTCTGAAAGGCCCATTCTGTGGATCCCTGTTAGCTGTCTATTATCCACGGTCTCCAGGGGGCTGCTAAATAGAGGGCATGTGTTAGGCAGACATTTATCATGTAATTACAGCACTAGGATCCGTTTCTGATGGTGTGTGATGATTACTAATAATTACTGTGCATTTCACGCCTCTAAAGGGCCCAGATGGGGTCCCAGGGCGTCAATACAAAGAAAAGGAGGGAGCCAGGGGAAAATAGAAGGCAGGATAAAAACATGAAGAAATGAAAAGACAAGTAATGGAAAGGAGTAATAATGTCTTGACTTAACCATTTCGAGATGCTCATTACTTATGTGAATTGATTCATATGTGTCTGATTCCTGATCAAGGAAAG
>JAVKLF010000073.1:9774294-9784480 GCA_034783495.1 Millerichthys robustus | reverse complement strand
TTTAGACGGAGCACTACTGAAGGCCTAGATGTTAAATGCACGGCCCGCCACTGGTTTACAAGGGCCAAAACCCAAATGTAAATTTGAACTCTCTATTAACTAAACTCAAAATAGCTAATAAACAGAGAGCCATCAGCATGGGAGAAAACCAGATGACCTTTGACTAAACTGAAGAGAGCCAGAAGTACCGAGTAGGGTGATTGCAGAATGAATTGCAGATGTAGTGACTTAAGATGAAAACCAGGTGTGAATGGAACTGAAAGTAAATATTACTGAGGAGATGTTTGGACCAAAATCGAGGAACAACTCAGTGAAATATTAGGAAAAAGCAAACTGGAAAAACTGAAAACCCCTCAAAACTAATACAAACCTTAGAACAAACTTTTTTTTAAATATTCCTGACAGTTTTTGCCTGAAATTCTCACAAACACTGACAACACATACAGCTGGAAATATGAGTTGTTACTCTGTTGGGTGTCTTCACAATGGCAATGCAGAGAAAAGGCTTTGGCTTCTCAAGTTCTGAATCTTGGTTTGTAGTACTGTAATTCAATCGTACAGTAGTGAGGAAAAGCAGATGTAAAGACCTGGTGGGATGCAAGCCAGATAGAAATACAGCTTCAACAGAAGGAAAAGCAGTGAAACTAAAACACCACTGTGTATAAAATTTTTAAAATCAGCTCAAAATAGAGATCATATTAAAACCTTTCCATATCTCCTTCTGTTTCTGAGCTCTTTAAATGGCAGGTCTTATTGAGAAGGACCCAAGTCTGCCGAGTTTAAAGAGAACTCAGAAATAAAAACGAGGATTTAAAAAAAACAAACTAGAGCAAGCATAGCTGACAGGGCACACAAAAGGGGACTGAGATACCAAACTAATAATGCTGACCTTGTAACAAAAAAACCAAACACTAAAAAACAAAATCACAAGAAGTACACAAGAAGAATTGTGGAGAAAGAAACTAGGATAACTGACTGAGGAGTGGATGAGAGCCAGGAGCATAAAAAGGCTGCAGGTGATGAGAAGATTGGAGACAGTTGAGACAAATGTGTGAGTGAAGGAGCAGGGTAGGATGGCTGAGGGGAAAGAAAGTAACAGCACAGAAAAACACTGGGGAACAAAACTAAACACAGGAGACCTCAACAACCAGGAAACAGTAAATACGCATAATAACAAACCCCTTAATAGCGACCAATAAACATGTCCATGTCCATCACATTTGAAGACATGAGGGGAAACGTACACTGAAAACTGTGGTCAGAAGAAATATGTCACGCACACTGTTTGCATGAAAATCAGCTTAAACCCAAAGACAATAGAAAATGTGCCATAAAAAATATATTTTTGTCTCAGGAAATTAGTATTTAATGTTGTGCTTCCCAGAGGTGAAACAGTCACCTCTCTTAACTTAGTGGTGTCCAATTCTGGTCCTCAGAAGTCACTATCCCTGCTTCAACCCATCTGATACAAATGTTTGAATTGTTTCCTCAGCCTCGTACCAAATAGAGGAGCCTGTTCCATTTAATTTTACTTAAATCAGCTGCGTTGAAGCAGGAAACTTTGTATAAAACATGCAACACAGTAGCCTCAGAGCACCCAAACTGGACACCTGGGCTCTGCTTGAACATCCATCTAAAAATGTTCTGGTGGAACTCATAGTGACATGTGAACCATCACATCAAATCAGAGATTAAGTTGGATTTAGTCAAAAAATAAACAAAGCACGTTTTTAGATCCCTTGCTTTTAAAGCTAAGTTTTAATGAATCATCCAGATATCACATGTGTTTCCAGAGATGCAGTTTGATTTGTCTCGCTAATCACAATGAACCCTGAAAAATCTGCCTCAATCCTATTTTTTAGCATGTTATAACATGACTTTTTTTATTCGAAAGAGGAAACTCTGAACCCTGTTTGGATGTTATGATTTCCCAGATGATTTGAATGTAATTTTAATAACATGCAGGGAAAGTAGGAAATGTAGTTTTAATTAGGGAAGAATGAACAGGAGGAAAAAGACCAAGATGGAGAAAGTGGTAAGAAAAATGCTGAAAGTTGTCGGTCCATTGTTTGTTTTTACGTTTCAATATAAGCTGTATTTAAGAACATGTCTGTGTTATTAACACCAATTATGCATCAGATAAGTCAGAGCTGTCAATTCAGCTAAAACTTTAAGTTGATCCAAACATCTGGAAGCCCCTTCGGTTACAGTGACTCAAGCTTCTTCCTTGGAAAATCTGCCTTTATCCCAACTATCAGCTCCTGTGCCAAGAGTTGTATAATCATCAGTGTGTCTGCACTGGCCTGGACGCAAAAAATAAGAAGGCATGAACTTAAAAAAACTAGTGAGAGAAACGGAAATATAGACTGGACGAGCTTAAATGGTATGATGTGCCTGAAATGAATTTAATACATCAGTCATGTCCAGGGCACACATTTTCCAGGCTTTATTGCACAAAACCCCTGACTGGGAAGTGCTCCAGAAATTCCCCCCCGATGAACTGACTCATCCCCAAGACTCATTCTCAATTACATTTGCTCCAACTTGTGTTTGTTTTTTTTTAAAACATTTTACCCCCGTTTTGTTAGTTTTCTGCTTCTCAATGGAACATTTTAACTCGTGTTCCAAAATGACTCGGTCAAAATTTCGACGGAAAAATGACAAAAGAATGTAGGAAAACAGGAAGGAACATTTGGACTGAAAAACATTTCCTGTTCATCTCGAACACAGTTGAGAATTCTGACTAATCTGTTTTGAAGAATTTGAAGTTTACCAGCTGTAGTTTTAATTAAATTTATTTTTTCCTGTGAAAGGTGAAACACCCAGATTATCAGTCAGAACTTTACCACTTTTAATCTTCAACACATTTTTAGACCGTTTTTCATAGTTTTCAAAGCTGACTAATGTCTCAGCATGGTTCTCCATGGTCCTATTGCCTTTCATTCCAAAGATAATCACTTGTTGAGAAATAAAATTACATTTTGATCAAACCTTGCACAGCCTCATGTAATGTTGCCAGATGCAACACTCAAAGTATAAATTGGGGATGACTCTCAGCTACTACCACATCAAACTTTAGCTCACTGTCTGCAGAACTGGCTGCATTATAGTTAGTTCTATTTTTTTATCAGCTGTGGTAGCCAATACACTTTTGTATTCCAAAAGTTATTCACTTGTAGATATCCATCCATTAATAACTTTTGAAGGTTTTATTAAAATCCATTTAGTGGCTCCTGAGGTAGCCTATTTTAATAACAGATGAAATGAGAAGATTTAGGTCAGTCAAGGGAAATACCACCTATAATGTTACATGGCATTAATAATGCATAGGTCACCTTACATTTCAAGGACACATGCACACACTGATGGTGGTAAGCTACATTGTAGCCACAGCTGCCCTGCGGCAGGCTGACTGTGGACGAGGCTGCCACACACCGGCACCATTGACCCCTCTGACCACCACCGTGAAGTTGACAAAAACAAAGGAGGAGCTCATCATGAAATGTTGATGATTAAAATTCACTGAAAGTGGTTGTTTTAGAATAAGCTGTGCTCAATAATCTGTGTGAGAAGACAAGAAAAATAGATCATTCTCAGTAACATCTAGAACACAAAGCAGGACAACACAGCCCGCATGCTGCACACAGTGAAAGAAGGCTGAGATTTAAACATGGGGTGAAAGCGTAGGTGCAAATATCTGAACTGTTGCCACAGAGGTTTAGGAATCAGTTCATAAAGTTTTTAATAATTGTCTCGTAACCCAAAATGTAAAATGTTGCATTGTTTAAGTGTTTCAGAGTAATTACTGTATTATGTTCGGCATATTGATATATATTTTTTTTCTCTCAGCCTTGTTTTGCACATGCTGTTTGCTCGGTTGTTTTTGTCAAGGCTGTCATGACAAAGGTACTGTTTCTATGACAACCAAGTGAACTCCTTCTGTACGGGAAGACTTTGAGTTGCTCGAAATGAAGCCACAAACTGGACATGCATTTATTGATGTATTCATCTGTCTGTTTACTGTGAGTTTTTGAAACCACTAAGCTTAAGAACACCTTTACACAGGAGTCACAGTTTAGTGACTGCTCTCTTACAGCATCATTTTCAGTCAGCAGCTCACTGGTGGATCCAGATGTGCACTTAGCAACATATTGTCAAGCTATAACGTGTTTATGTTCATGCAGCCTTGAAAGGTTCAACAAATGAACCTAATTTCTCATGTAATAAATGTTAAATCTGTTTTTACCAAACAGTGTAAAAAATTACCCTTTACATAAACTGTAACTAAATAAAGGACTCCTATTGTGTTCTGACATAAAATTATTGTCATTCTGTCTTCACTTTCTGCACCACTCAGTCTCCTCCTGTGACCTGTGGACATCAGTGGAGAGGATGGTGGTCACTGTGGACCACCATAGCTGAAGATAACATCCACACATACTAGGAAATCCTCAGTTTCTTTTTTCCAGCCTCCAATTTGTTTCTCTGCAAAGGTCAAGTATGGAGAGCAGATGGAATTTTCTTCAAATCCTAATAGATATGTGCACACACATGCACAGCAGCACCGTTACTGACCTTGTCCAGGCACAGTCACTGCATGCAGCATGAATCTTAAACGAGCGCCCTCTTTGCAGAGACCTAAAGGACCTCCTCAAATGTATTGCAAAATTATTCATCACGGTAACCGTTGCCCTGGAGCCAAAACACAGGATGGGTTTCTTATGCTGGATTTCCGAGCGTATTGATCAAAACTGTCAAAGTCCTCAGCAGCTGCATTCCAGATACTGTCTGGATGAAAAATACCACTGGAACAAAGGGTAGACATGTATGCACACCAGCGAGAAACAAAGATGTCTGATGAAAGAACATATAATGTGTTTTCATGTGGATGCTTTGCGCACTGAACTATTGCGAAGCATTTTATTTATACAAAATTAAATAAGTGTAACTGTCATCAGCACCTCAGTGAGAGCCTGATCTTGTCCAGGTTTGGATAGAAGTGAGAAAAATCCATTTAATTTTAGGATTCTGGTCAGGTTTTAAACTGTCACACTGAAATCAGAAGAAAGAATTCTCCCAGCCAAAGTCAGCACACTCAACTTCTGAAGTGATAAACAGAAGCCCCGTACTCAGCCAGCATATTGTGGATCAAAGAAAAGAAGGCACAACACACTCTTAAAAGTGCCACCTGTGATAATGCCATCTGACAGCAGATTTAAAGCTCTCACTCCTACACTGATATACTACATTTATCCTACTTATAACCCCTAAAACTGTGAAACTTTAGCTCTTTATTTCCACCATGTGTTTTGGCTCGTTTCTTTCAGCGTCGTGGGTTCTTTGTCACATCATTTAACAGTTCATGTATGAAGAGGAGAAACATGGATGCTGGTGCATTCCCAGGAACTACAGCAAATGTGTGTTGATTTAGCAGAAGGTCCATAACAGTTGGTTTTTCTTGAATACCCATTTGTAGAATTATTGACATGTCTTCTATGTAAATGTTTAAAAATGTGCATACACGAGGCAACATTTTTTTTTTCTTCAGTCAGACTGATTTTTACGTATTTGCAACAAAAAAGACAAATATATAACTGTTTAATTATGATACCATGAAAGCTCATCACCAAATTGGACAGTTAAAACACATACATTGCTTTTAAAATCTAGAAGTACATGAAACAAAAAATAAACCAGAAACTACATACTGTTCGGCTGAGAGGAATGAACATTAGAGCAAGCATGGCTTCATCACACAAACTGGAAATTTGAAAAGTTTACGTAAAGAAATAGTGACCCCTTGTGGTTGCTTAGTGCAGGTAATGTTTTACCCACAAAACAGGTTATTAGAACATTATGTTTTAGACTGAATAGAAATAAATACCATCAAGTAAAAGATTATAGGAATTTCAAAATTTTGCATACTTCCTCTGTAAATAAAGTTACAACTCATATTGGGCTGTGGAGTCAAAGGGACAATATGAATGTGTCGAAATGATTGTAATGATTTTCCTAACAGGATTAAAGTACTTTCTTCTTATAGAATGTTATGTAAAGGATTTTTTTTCCAAATACTTCTTACATCTATACGTATATTTTAGTAAAATTTGTAAATAAGATGTAAAGAGCTATTGAAAAAGTTGTCATAAAGTGTTGAGATTTTAATGAATGGGCTGTGTAAAAGCAAAAAAACTTACAAAAAAAACTAGTTACAACTAAAACAAATCATTTGTTTTTTGCCATATTTCAGAATTGGCACCGGGATTAACAGAATTAACAGTTTTTGTTCAATAAGTTACTTATTTTACTTTTCATCGTTATGTTGTTGTGCGCCATATATTCAAAACATGTATGGAGGAAGAAATGAAACTAATGCAAATGTTCTGGAGTGAGAAGTACTATTTTGCGACAAAGTATAAAAATCTATTAGTCTTGTTTGTTTTTATAGATGATGTGAATTAAAATATGTCGGCTGGACAAATCCACTGGGCATGAAGGGATGCAGGATCCCTCCAGTGGACGAAAGCGGAACTCCACCCCCTGTATGGAAGATCACACTCCCGGTGCTGAAGTTGGAGAAACTTTGGTGGAAGCTGCCGGAGCCGGAGCCACAGGTCGCCGGGTTCGGACTGACCAGGGAGTTGGAGCCGGGCTGCAAAGTGCTGTCCGCCCCGGGGTTCTGTTTTTTCCACTTGGTTCTCCTGTTCTGGAACCAGATCTTCACCTGCGTTTCCGTCAGACTCAGGGACAGAGCCAGGTTCAGTCTCTCGCACACAGACAGGTAGCGAGTTGCGCGGAACTTGTTCTCCAGAGCCACCAGTTGCTCGTAAGTGAACGCGGTTCTGGCGCGCCGCGGTTTGGCGCACGCCTGGTCCGGGCGCCGTCGCTTGTGAGGTGATGGCTCCTGCAGGGGGACTTCTGCCGTCTGGTTTCCGTCATGTTGCTCTCCTGAAGGCTCCTTGTCCGAGTGCGAAGACAGAAGAATGGGGTCGGGAACGAGTGCGGGATCCCTGGAGTCCTCATCTCCTGAATCCTCGCCTGCAAATAAAGGACGTTCGGTTCTGTGGCATTTGTCAGAACATAACATTTAATGCAAAGGCTGTGATCATGTGCTATAGCCATATTGCTGTTTCATTTGCTTAAAATTGACTCAAAATATTGAATATTTGTCAGGTGTCTTTAATTTGTGTTTGATTGTTCAAAAATGTAAAAACCCTCTTTGTGCCAACTTGGCCTTGGTGCTGAAGGACAGCTCCAATCTGTCCATCTTGTCACCTGATGAAGAAATGTGTCTTCATTATGAGCGGATGTTTATCTTTGTTCAGTCTGAAGAGCAATTAAAAAAACTAACGGCACAGCAGCTGATTATATCTGAACTGTTTGATTGGGACCCTGAGGTCGGTGGAGCGGCGAGACACACCGAGAGGAGGGGACGACTTGGTCACTAATCCTTAAATAATTTATAAAGCGCACAGCGCTCCAAATGTCATGTTGCGGAAAGAAATCCCGTCTAAATCCAGCTTCAGCGCCTCAGCCGTGACGTGCTAATGGAGTTTCATATTTGCGGGCGGATCGATAAATGTCATCTATTTAAAGGGAAGTTTTAATCGAACGATATTTAGGATCAGACATGGATGGGGTGTGAGGTTTGTACCTGCAAGGTGCTGGAGGGAGATATGCAGGAAGCAGTAATGGGATATCGATCAAAGCGCGCAGAGGCATCCTCAATGGGACGATTTAAACAATTATCTGGCCTGCCTGTCCCGGTGCCAATCACACGCTGGGGCTCTGGGAGCAAGCCTTTGTGGCTTCCTTCAAAGGAAACGCGGCTTTGGAAATGAGGGGAAGGTCATACAGAGATGACTATAAACCTAATGGAAAGCGATTCAGTTTTTGGTGCCTGAGCTCTCAGAGAGGAATATTTGTAGCTTACTTAACTTGGTTTGAATGTTTCTGTCATTCAATTAGTATTTTTTCTTATGTCTGTGTGTGTGTTAGAATTAATAACTTACACCTTTAGATTTGAATTCCCCTTTGTAGAGAAGTCTGGATGTCACAGATCAACACGTTCAGACAATTCATTGCGCATAAAAGTACAAATGGAGAGGTAAAATAATAAAATATATCACTGTGTGTGTGTGTGTGGGTGGGTGGGGGGGGGGGGTCGTGTGTGTGTGTGTTGGGGGATGTTTGTAGGGGGTGTCTACCTGCATCTGTGTGCTCATCTCTCAAGTTTCCGCCCGCTGTGCTGTCCCACTCCAAACTTGTTCCCTCTGTGTTCGGCGCAGGGAACTTCTCCTTGACGAAGGAAACTTCGTTTGTCCTCTTGCTGTTGAATTTCTTGGGATCCAGTATATCAATTATGGAAAAGGAAATCTTGTGAGTGGACGTCATTGTCACTCCGTGGGTTCCAACATCTTTTTGAGATGCGTAAAGCGGAAAGTGAAAGCCGACGGTGTGCGTAATTACGCGCGCGGCGAGGAACTTGTCATGGCTCGGTTCTGATTCTGGTCTCAAGGATTCATCAGACCAGGCCAGAGTGCGAACTACACCCCTCCCTTTGCTCCTCAGCTTCTGTCAGTCAGCCAGTCTTGCAGCATGAATGAAGTGACCGGAGCGCGGTCTTTAAAGCATCCCTACCCACCCCTCGTTTACCCCCAGTTCTCCCCGCCAGACACGTGACACAAACACTATTAGCGCTTCACACGACGACCTAATGGTCTCAAAGCGTCCGACGATGATCACCCATAACATTAAATCCGATAACTGACGACCTGAAGGTAAATTAAGCACAGATGGCACTTTATTTATCATGTCTTCTAATTAGATCGTCACTGTCTGGAAAATGGGGATCTGAGTCAGTCCAGGAACAACAAAAAATAGTTTTAATACAAACTGACTTGGAAAAAATGCTTTCAAATGTTAATATACTGGAGCAGTTTAACTGTAAGAAGAGGAGAAGCGATGTAAAATATCAGTTTATAATATTTTATTAATGCTACATAAAAGGCAATATAAAGATGTTATAACAATGCTAAAGTTCTTTGAAGCTCATGTCGTTTTTTAACAATTCAAGCGTTAACTTCAACTACATTACATTAAAAAGATGTTTTTAAAGTTCATGTTATAACTTTTTTAAGGAGTAATGTGCTATTCAAGAAAAAAAACAGTTTAATGAAGATGGTGGGCTGTCTACGTCTTAAAATCTATGCTTTTTTTGTTTTTGTTTTTTTGCAACCCAAATTATTAGTTTTAAGGTGTGGGGGAAATCGGTACAAATGTAGCAGGCAATAATACAATATATTTCCTAAAGTGACAAGAAAAGAACTGTGGTAAACTTTATGTTCCACAAGACTTTTCTGCAGAGTCACATTTATATTGTTCAAGATTTAAGTTTTTTGTATTTTTTTGTTGTTCTTTTACCAGTTTTCACTTGGTAGTTTCTATATTTATTTTTACTTTTCATAATGCTCCACGTTTTCTGATCAATGACACAAAAAAATAAGGATTTATATGACAACGGCTGTTTATTATTAGTTTTCAAAATCTATTTGGACATCATCATACATATTTTTTTGTAATTAATAACAAAATAATTTTGCATAATTAGACTTAAAGACTCCATGTTCCCCCATGCATCTTTATACAAAAATGAGAATAAATGCATCTGATTATTTTCTAAGCAAATGCGATTGATTTGGATACACAATCAATTAGCTTCCAATTTATTTATTTTTATTTATTTATTTATTTATTGATTGATTAACATTCAATACAAAGTGACATGGAGCTGTTTAAAGCTTTGTGCCTGGCAATGAGTGAGATGGTGAACCAGGCTCAGGATCAATATTCTCAGCAGGTGTCCGATACAGATAAAACTTCACAGCTACTTAGACATTTTGGACGCGGAAAAGCAAACCGCCAACTGCAACAACACTAAAAGAAACCTATTTTAAGAGTTAAAGTTCATTATTACATCTTAAAACATATTCAAAATTTGTGTTTTTGTTCAGTTTGAATGCTCAAACTGTGAGGTCTGCGTTCTTTCAGGATGGGACAGAAAGTAGAAAAGGCTTTTTCTTTTTTTTTTTTGGTCTGTTCTGTAGTTATGGTAACACGGAGGATCTAATCATGTTTACTGACTGTTAAAGGCCTCCTACACGGTTTCCTGTGTTAGGTGATTACT
>JAVKLF010000073.1:9721840-9733213 GCA_034783495.1 Millerichthys robustus | reverse complement strand
CACAGCCACCCCCTCTGAAAGATAATGTGCTTGAGGTTGTAAAAATGGTCTTAGGGAGGTCAAGACATACCAGTGAGTCCTTTAGCCATCACCCTAGTACCCACTTGAGAACAAACTCGGGCCAAAAACAACACACCATCACATCGTCTCATGCGCATAAACAATGAGGTGTTTCTTCAGGCAAACTTGTTGCATTCCCAGTGGTAAAAACTGCCAGCAGCTCTGCAGGGTCTGCAAGCTCTAAATGTAGCAGTTTGGTTCCATTTAAGATTTAGGAAACAAAACTGCTAATAATAAAACCAATTAATTTTCTATTTCACTCATGAGCCTCTCACTTTAACCATACAACTGCTTCAGTATTAAACGCAGACCTGATCTGTGTGTGGTCACAGTTTTAGTCATAAAACTACACACAGTTTAATTCATGTTGCCCCAGGTCTCTGTTTGCAGATGCGTTTTTCACACTACTGTGACCATTAAACTCTGCACGAATGCAGCCAACTCTCAAAACCCCATATACATCGTTGGCTAAACTTCTATTTTGAAACACAAGTTAGAGAAATCTATCAAAAGTCAAATATTCGTTCGAGAACTGACGTTTTTTTTCTCTGTAAATACTGGAATTCACCCTCACTGCCTGGTTGACATGAAGAGAAACTAACATAAGTTGCAGACATAAGCACACTTTGGAGTGTGTGAGTTCTACTTCCCTTGTGGTAAAATGCTGCAGCTGAACTGGGTGTGGAGCACATCGACTTCATTACCAAACACATGAAATGAAAAAAAAACCAAATGATATCCACAAAGCATTGTGACATCAATTTAACTTCTCATAAACTGTATAATAAGCCACTGTTGCTTTTAAACAAAGGAGGACTTCATTCAGCTAAAAGAGCAAATAGTACATCCCTGCAATTAAAATTACATTAACATTCATTAGGAATGAGTTGTATGATAATGTTTGTGACGGCAATGAGAAAAAAAGATCAGCTTTATATACTTCAGCATAAAAGAGAAACAAAAGTATCTACACCCTCTAAGCATCGTCATTATGACATCTTTTTAAGAGTATGAGAAAAAAAACCCCACAAACATGTTTCCAAAAAACTGAGTTGATGTGTAAAGTTATATATATATATATATATATATATATATAATAATTACTTACTTTGCCTGGTTGTCAACACAGCATTACATAAACATCAGTTTTTAATACAGTGCCAGATAATTGTCCAAAGAACATTTTTATCCCACTAGTTTTCAGAAGAGGAATTAGAGAATTCTGATTTTATGCACAGTGAAAACTAAATCTTATCTGAGAAGGTTTTATACAGAAATGTTCTTTTCTAATACTACAAACATGATGACACAGCCCTACAGTCTTGAACTACCTATTTTTATTTTTAGACTCAGCTTATGCTCTCTTTAAGCAAACAAAAAAAATTAAAAATAAAAAAAAATGCCACAAAAACAGAATGAAGTATTCAAACAATGCATGTAAAAAAATCTAAATTTTGATAATACACATGCTGTGTTATACAGTTTTAGATAACAGGTTAAATGATTTGCAGCTCATTGTCTTCTTAACTCACTTGTATTATGCACAACCTCCTACTCTTTTTCAGTAAGCTGAACTTCATAAACTAGTTGCTATGTTGACGACTGTTTTAGGAACTGAATGAGAAGCCATAGCAACCTATCACAGAGGTCAACAGTGATTGCTGGTGATTTGGAAAAGGCAGACGTCACCAATCTAGTAAAGACTAACGTCTGGACAGCTCATCATTTCCTTATCAGGGACAGTGTTTGTTATAGGAAACTGGACCATTGTGCAAGTGCAATTTACTAAGCTACAGCATAGTGACGTGCAACCTGCACATTTAGAACGGTTTCTTTTTTACGCAGGCAGCCTGAAATGTATTCAGGGACGACCCTGTGCCTCAGAGCAGGAATTAGTTAACTAAAATCTTTAGAAGCTTGACAGCCATGGGATCAGGTGTTTTAGTTTAACTACAGAAAAATATGGGGCCTCTTGCCCCCTGAAGTAACCCACGCATGCCACGGCTATCCATACATCAGGTAACCCACTAATTACACTCCCCCCTCCCAATCAATCCCTGCCATTTTGCTTGTGGTTTCTTCCATTAACCATGAGTGCCTGCTCTGTTCTTTGCACAAGCCGTAGCCCTAATACATCAGGGATACATTACATGGGAGACTCCACTGCTCCTGGCAATCCCTTGCAATTGTTCAGCTCAATAAGGGGGGACCACTCCTGTGCTGCAAAGGCAAGTTTTGTTACACAGACTGTCACAACCAATCAGCCAATAAAGTATTTGTGGTCTTGCATGACTTGGTGTTCATATTGTAGAGGTGTGGGGTGGGTTGCGATCGTGTATGGATGGGAATATGTCCGAATGCAAACTGCGCAGCATTCCATTGACCCGTTCATTCATCCATGACGAGGCTCAGCTCACCATATGGACCCCTCTGACTGCTCAGCATGTTGTTTAGCTGAAGTGTAAAACAGACATGATTTAAGAGCAAGCTGAAAGTGGGAAAAGTTTGGTGTTTTTATGAAACCTACCACTGTTTACAATGTTAAAAATAGAAGAAAATGAAAATGTTTCAGTTGAGTTCTACATTCTGCAGAGACAAACAGGAAGGAGTGCTGCCATATTGTTGAAAACTGTATAAACCTCAATCTATTTTCAAATGCAAGCTCAACCATATGTTTTCTACTGATGACTGATCTTTGTTTTTAGTTGAACTTTCTTATTGGTTTGTTTTTGTTTTCTTTAAAGTGTCTTATTTAAGTAAAATGTATACAGCTGGTAAAAACTATGTGACTTTAGACAATATCTGAAGACAATTTTGACAAAGCAAAATTCTTATTTTAAGTTTTATGCCATGACTGTGACAAGGTCCACAGAACAAGAAAGTAGACAAAAAATATTTTATAGTTCCTCTGTTCTACTATAACCAAAATTGAAATAGTTAATGGAATTTTATTGAACAAAGCTACACAAGAATTCAATTTTGCAGCAGAAAGTTTTGATCTCCGTTTGTCTTGAATTATTTTTCAATAAATAAGCTGACCTGCTGCTCACAAACTATTAATTTGCAAATCATGTTGCCTGTCTGTGCTGTTAACCTGCAGATACATAAAATGTCACAATGTAAACCATGCTGACGGACTAAAACCCCGGATAGTGCAGAGCATGTTCTTGCACATAGCTCCGTGAAAAATTGGTCATCTTTGAATAAGCAAGATCATCAGGTCACACTGGCTTCATTTTCAAGCCCAAGCTTGCACCAAGAGATCGTTTAGGAGAATGTGACACATCAAGTGTCACAAGTTAGTTACACAAATTCTGTAAAGATGTAATATGTCATTTAAGGTGTCATTTTGTGCTGTTTATTGCACATTTAACTTGTAATACGTTGTAGCTTTGACCACTGAATAAACCACACACGCAACCATTTGGGATTCGTCTGCAATGAAAAACTGTATAAATAGATTAAGTCTCATCTAAAATGTAACTGGTATCTATTAAACCTCAACAACAACGAGTGGTGCTGTAAACAGGCTATTTTTTAAACCAGTATCACATTTTACCAGTCACCACTACAGGTGACAGTTCTATTTTTTAGCGTTTTGACTTTCATCGTATAATAAAAAAATATAAAAAGTGAAAAATTCACACAGAATGTAACGCCTCTGACACTCTGTGGTCCACCTCAGGTTGTGGGATGGCACATTGCCATCCCTTGCTATATTGTAACAGGAAATACAATGAATTACCACAATTCCTACAATCGTAAAATAACCAACTATTGAGGCTTACTGTACTTATTAATTTTTGCTTTAAGGAAAAAAATAAGATAAAGATGTTTTACATTTAACTGTGTCATAACTTTGAGAAGAATCTAGATGTTTTTTGTCATTTAGTGGCAAACGGGTTCTAAAAGTAAACAAAATTAAGCTTTTGTGGCAAACATTAATTGAAGCTTTCACTTCTCGTTTGTTTTATTTTTGTTTACAAGGAAGTGCAGCTGGGAGATGGTATCACAAGAATAGGTTTATGGAAAAGCCAGTTCCACTTTAAGTCAGACAGGAAATACATGATGGGATAAATGTTGTTTTAAGGAAAATGCTATTCAAACTAGCTCGGGAAAATAGAAAAAAACTGGGGCCATTCAAAATAATAATAATAATAATAATAAAAATAAAAACGATATTACAATAGCACAAAGAAACAAAATGCAAAATACTAGCTCTCCTGGATGATGGAGGGTGGGTTCAGGAAAAAAATATGTTTTGCGCACAAACACAATACAGACAGTAGGTATGCAAACAATGTATACCAAAAAAAATCTAAGGTCTCAGGGGTAAAGACACGCTCATTTGAGAGTCAAAAAGCGATCCTTTTTTTTAACTCAAGCTAGAGACTTACTATCACTACATGGCATTTGGATGTTTTGAAGGTACTATATGCTAGAATGCTTTTCAGTGCCACAATCTGGTATTGGGGGGTTGGGGGGAGTGCTTTTTTGGTGTATTAGAGAAAGCCTCTTTTCTTTCCTTTTCAGCTCTTAAGCTTTGTCAGCGACAGTATGCCAGACTTTCAAATCTGTCATGTTTAAAAGAGGAAAGAATTCATATGATAAGGAATAGCAGCATTGAAATAAACACACAGTTTGAAATGCAGAGTACCACTGATGCATAGACAGTTATGGATAAAAATCTTGTTTTGATGTCTTTACAATAGTTCAACAGGCCATAAAACGGGAGATACAAGGAGAGCCGTGGTTTAAAGGGAGCAAAAGTTTTAAACTGGCCAAAAAAAGTGATACTGAAATTCACAGAACAGCATAAAGAGAGAAAATGAGAGGGGTGAAAGTAGCAACCGGCATGTCAGCATGTGAACTGAGCAAGAGTGGAACACGCAGACGGTGAATTGACCAGAGGCTCGATCAGCTACAAGCACACAGCTGCCTGCCGACAGAATGGAGTCCAAACAGGGCCTTTTGCCTGCAACACAAAGACTTTGCAAATGTGAGCGTCTTAAGCACAAACGGGAGCGCTGGGTGATCCCCTTTAAAAACCCAGCAGCTTAAATTGCTCCCCATAAATTACGCCTCCAGCATGCCTAAAACAAGTCCACAGAGTAATAGTGCCAGAGTTGTTGTTCAGTACAAGTGCAGCAAATTGTACTGTAGTAAAGCGACTGCCAGCAACTATGAACAATGATCCTAAGTACTGAAACACTTCTGAATAAAAATCTATACAATCAAGTATAGAAACTTCAATCTTTGTTAGTCAGGGATTAAATAGTTCAAGGTTTGAAAAAAAACTGTATTAGTACTGTATGTATTTAGTCAAAACCTAAGGCAAGTCATTTTACTGTATGCTCTTGATTTCAAACTGGCACCAGCAGCCATAACATGCAACAAGTTCACATGACAGAATTTGAAAGATCTAAAGTGCTTGTTCACGCCAAGCTGTGACATTCCAGGAATAGTTTATTTTGGAAATCAAAGCAATGTGTAGTCATAATCTTTCCAAAAGTGAATAGAGATAAGAAATACTGAGAGCAAGTGTTCTCTTAGACTTATCTTTTTTTTTTTAAATGATCCCTTATCAACATCTCTTGTGTAATCAGATACTGGACCTGACATGTGAATAAATCTTTTTGCCCTAACTCTCTGCTTCATATCTAACTTGAGCTACTCTTTTTTTAGGGGTACTTACTAATAAAACAACAGCCTGCAACATTTCCTGTTATGGTGGCTAAATTAGGCAGCTCTCGTTGAGGTTTAAGGCCAGTCGTTGATGTAGAAACATTTCAAGATACCTTCATCTAGGGTGCCTAACAACTTCACTGTAGTATCGTGTTTGTGATGAACACAAATATCAACCAACAGTCGTGCAATATTTTTAGCAGGGCAAAACACAAATACGGACACTTACTACCCAACCTACAAAGGAAAGAAAACAACACTGAAAACTTTACCATGATGCTTTACATTCAAAGCGCCCTGGTTTTGATTGTGAACTAACATGGCAATAAAAATAATTCAAAGTGAGGCTGGTGTGGGCGGCCTCATCAGTAAATCAAACGATGATCTGTTGGACTTTACATTCTTATCATTTCTTGACCAAGTGGTTTCAGTTTCGTGTGTAATTACAGATTTAAATTGTACGACTGTCTTGTTAATGTGTAGCCGTTACAGTGCAGCTTTTTACATTTCAAATAGACTCTCCAAGATCCAGCCATATGCATCACCGACGAAGACGAGCATCCCTGAGACAGAACCAAAACATAACAAAAATAGCACATTTATGTTATTACTGATTTCTATCTGACAGGGGAACAAACCCCTGCATGTGTGGTCGTGATTGGTAAGAGATAAGTAACAAAGCTTTGTGAGTCAAAGCACACATGCCTCTCTGAATCTCTTCTCACAAGCTGTGGTGAGGAGCTGTGTGTCAACACATGCTGCTGCAGAACAACCACATTGCTTCTCCTCACACAAGTATAATATTCTGCAACTTTAGTTTCACTACACTGACTACCAGATGAAAGGGAGTTTGTGTGCTGCCACAGTGTTGGCGTGCACCCTTCCCATATCCCTTGTAGCTTATTATTATTAAGCATAAACTTTAACAGAACAATAGGTTGGTAAATCAGGCACTAAACTGAAGTCATCCACAAAGACTATGATTTCAAAAAGTGCATAAAATTGACTTTTAGAATCCTAGTCTGAGTTTTAGGTTACAGAGACTATTTTACTATGATGATAATAATAGCAAATACATATTAGCTTGCTTGGAACCCAGGAAAACCTGACAATGTTTTAGGGGAAACCCAGAATGAACAATGTTGTAAACTTCAGAGTAGTCAAAGAGAAGTAACATGAGGATGCTAGTTTTCACTACTTAAATACGACCTTGTTAGTGGAGGGGTTTCTAATGAATATGGTAATTACTTTTAACCAAGATAAGAAAGAAAGGATGAAAAACTCACAGATTTCTCGCAGTGGCAGCAGTCAGTTCGGTGTCCTCTCTGGAGAACTGAGCAGAACTGCGAGGAGCTGAGAGCTGAGCTGCTGCTTTCAGCATTGATTGTAACAATATCCGCGTACACGATTCAGGACCAGAGGGGGGACCAGGGAAAATCTGAGTGGATTCAAAACGTATATGGAAACGTGGGCCGACAAGTAAAATGAGAGTGCAACTTCTGTATGTCAAGTTGGTGATTTAAACAGCAAAATATTCCAGTGAAAGGTCACAAGTGTGACAAAATGTAAAGTGGTTTAACCTCGCACCCCTCTCGAGTTGGTACATTCCACTTCAGCTCTCCCACAAACATTTACGCATGTGTTACTTTACTATGTAGTCTAGTGACAACAGTACCTCGCTGTACAGCAGAATTACTTGGCTATTAAAATTCTAACGTTTTCCCCCAAAAAACAAAACAGTGTCTAAGACATAGTTGCTTTCTTGAAAAGTGCTGTAAAGTCCTGAACTTTTATAGTGTAGTCCTTACTTAGTGTGAATCTGCCTCTTGCCTTGGAAAGGTTCACCCACTTACATGCCAGAGCAATTCAATTTGATCCACAAAAATCCTATTAGCAGACCTTCAAAAGTGTTTCCAGGGAGATGGAGTGAAAACATAAATATTTGCTGTTACACTGACTGGAGGGGTTGAAATGAAAGCGCAGCAGTGGTGCTGGCAGACCAGCCAGTGGTCTATGGCATCAAGTCTAAAACCTTCCTCTGTAGGTTAACATTATGGGTGGAATAAAAGTGCAGCTTCAAACATTTGTCAACCCCAAAAGCCATGAAACTGCTGACGGTGGTAAATATACATTCTACTTGGTTCAAACCCAGCAAAAGCCTCAGTTTTATGTTTAATGGTGAATGGAAGCAAAATACATTTGTGTGTGAATAAAACAGATGAGTTCAGGTTTAACAGGGCAGCCAATGTAACTCATTAAAAAGAGACATATTCTTGTAAATATTTATTGTACAACTGTAAAAATTGTCAGAACCAAATGCTGAAACATTTTCACATATCAGTAGGACTACTGTATCACTAATGTATTTTCAAATTTTTTATGGCAGGCTATGGTACATAGAGAGGTACAATCAAATAAGACTAAATCAAGAAGCACCACAAACTACCTTATGTGCCACTGTTAAGAGAGTGAGTGTGTATGCTGCCAGAGGCAAAAGCACAGAATATGTAAAAATGAGCAGAAGTTCAATGAATGACACATCTCATCATGGGAAAATCTTTGAGAGTTACCAATGTGGGCTAAACAGGTATATCCAGGCAGGATATCCACAGCCTTGTAAGTTTCCAGGCAGTAATTCTTGTAAATCTTGAATGTGTTTACTCAACAGTGCCTTCAGCATAGATGACTCCCATTGGACCACTGACCCACGCAGCATGCGATTAGTCTGGCAGATATTAATGACACCACAGAGAAAGGAGAAGTCAGGCAAGCTTTTCTCCCACAGAAAGCACGACATCCCGTTTAATTATTATGTTGTAAGTTTTTAATCATCTTACTAAGGTACCAAAACATTGCATGTGTCCAATTTAGCAAATTAAGTTGAGATTGTTATTTGCCTGACAGATAATGTTTTACCTACTAAGAGAGAACAGATATTCTGTAGACCATAGTATGATTTCTAGAATGAAGGAAAAATATCAGAATACATTTCTACCCACAGATCTTATTATTTTGGATCAAATGTTCAATAACTGTGTGGCTGACTTACAGACAAAACAACCTCAGAAATGACAACATAATCCATTAAAGTTACAAAGTGTGCACAAGGTTTAAATGTCTACATATGCAGTGCTTTTGACACCAGAAGACTTAAAGATTTAAGTGATAAAAGCACTTGTGTAAGTGCACTTCATTTTACCTAGAACTGCTGAAACCTAAAATATTTGAGTTCTTATTTTGTCAAACATAAAATACTAGAACAATACAGACAGACTTTAGGCACCCATCCAGCAATAAAGATGACATTTTCACAACCTCGCTGCATCTGAAGCAACATAAACACATTTCATTCAAGAGAAAATGTCCCATTCATATTCTCCATAGCTGCTTCGCTATAATGTAAAAAAACATACACATTTATAACCACATTTTGTTTTAAATGTTTGTAAGTGAACAGATGAATATATTGTGTCAAACAGAAACAAAATAACAGTTTACAGACAAACATCTTCTGAAGACTCATTTATCAATGCACTCTCTTGAAAATAAGTGCTGTCACACTATTGCCCATTTTTCCTCCAAACTTGAAACTTGGTGTAGGTAACTCTTGTACAAACTCAAAACCTGCAAAGCAACACAGAACAAATCAGTAAGTCAAGAAAAAATAAACTAACAAGTACCACATAAAAAAACAGAAGCTGAGAATCTTTTCTTGTGGAGACTACTCATTAAACTAAAAAAGGATTTAGCTGCAATAATGAGAGTCAACTATCCGTCTGCCATCTGTGCTGCTTCCTGGGGCCTAGTAAAGCCAAGCTGTCAGTGTGAAAGACGAGCACTTTGGCCCCCTGCAGGCTCTCCAGAGTGACTGCAGAGACACGAGTGACAGCTAGTGGAAACCTGCCGAAACTCTGACTTTGTCGTCTGTTGTTCCCCACAGCTTAACGGCCTGCCAAGTGACGGTTGTGGCTGAGGAACTGTCTGTGTTTTGACTGAGGCAGGACAACAAATCGCTCAGATAAAAAGCTGTTGAATGCTCGAGAGACATCTCTAAAATTATAACTGTAGGTTTGGTTGTACAACCGACCAGACTTAAACACTGAACTGTGTGGCTTTCTTTCGACAAACCAAACAAGCCGTTACTCACGAAAACAAACACATTGTGTGTTCCTTCAGTATCTGAAATCTACCTCTATTTCAGGGGCATAACTTTCAGCTAGATTGCCAGTAAACACAATACTAAACTTTAATAAAGTACTCCTTTAAATAAAAATAATTCATAGTTGTTAAATTCTCAAATATTTTCCCAATAATTTCTTCTTACCTTCACTAAATCTTTCTAGAAGCTGCTCTTTGGTCCAGTTACAGGAAGTGATAGTGAAAAAGCCATTGTCTTTAAGAGCGTCTTTTAGAGTTTGGACATACAATTTTTTGCCCTCTTTGGTGTTGTCTGGGTTTAAACTGATAGCATCGAAAGTCCCCTTATCGATACAGACATCAAAACCCTTCAGCTTCCCTTGAGAGTTTAGGAAATCCATCTCCTAAAGTAGAACAGAAAGTCAAACGTTAAGTTTGTGGATTTTTGTTGAACTCTAACAGAAAAACATCTAAAGCTGCAAAAAGAAAATTGAACTAATTTAAAAGATTTTTACGTTTAATTTCAATATTGAAAATGGTGGCCTGACAGCAGCTAATTTAGCAGATCTGCCCAGACCTGCACAAACCAGTGAAAGGACCCCTTTATCTGGACAGAGAGAAATGTATTACCAGACCTCCCACCACATACTCATAAACCTTGTGCCACAAAACATCAGGTTTATGAAGGAGGAGCAACAATGGCTCATTAGAGTTGAAAACAAATTACATGTTAGTAATAAACTTGAGTTTGAGCATGTAAAATGCAAAATAAAACAAAAAAACTGAAGGTGCAAGCGCAGACCATGACTAATATAAATGGAAAACAGCTGAATTTAGATTTAAAAACATGAATAAAAGCACAGTTTAATTATTTTGGCAATTCCCAACACTTCATAAATGATCAATGTGCAAACATTCCTCTCTCACACGCTCCCCATATTCACAAAAGGGTCAATATTGACTTTAAATGGCAGCCCCTTCTGCCCAAGCAAAGTGCCCACTTTCATGGGTGTGTAATGTATATAACATATAAGCAACAGGAGCGTGCACAGCACACACAGGGGAAATTCATTCATCGTACTTTAAAAGACCACCTAGCATTTATAACCCGTTTTTCTTTTATACATATGTGAGTGGTCTTGCCAGTTCTTTGGGGGTTTGAGGTGGGCAGAATTTCACTTCAAAGGCATTTTCTTTCCAACCAACTCTCCACACATGGCAAACATGGTAAAGGTTTCATAGACCTTAGTAGACCAGATTTCACTCTATGCTGAAAGTTAAAGTGTTTCAATGGCAATTTGGATTTATGAGGCATTCTTGAAGTTTAGATTCACAATATATACATAATTTAAATGTCCAAGTTTGGAAAATGTGTATTTTGCAGAAAACACTCTTTCCGTTAGACCTATAAAAATATTCTACCACATCAATAATCATTTTTTAAAAATACTGACACTTAGCTGTGTAGCATATTTATTTTCAATACCTTCC
>JAVKLF010000073.1:9691495-9702156 GCA_034783495.1 Millerichthys robustus | reverse complement strand
TGAGGGGATATAATGTTGTGCTTGTCTGGTTCTGATTTCTGTTTCACTGTTGCTGTATTGTTCTCGCACACTGCCAGTTTTGCAGTTTTTAAAATGGGTGATAAACCTATACTCAATAACTTTACCATTGTCTTTGAATAATGTTATTTTATTACTTTGCTTAACATTTTACTGTGCTGTTATTGTTTCATGTGTTACTATAGCCTCAAGATTTTTGTTTAGCCATATAGTCAATGGCGTATTTATTTTAGCTAAACAAGCAAGCTCCTGTGCTGATGACAGCCCAAAGCATTCAGTGAAAGTCACTGGTGTGCAAGATGATGGCTTTAGGTGGAAAAAGCTGGAAAAAATATTTCTGTGTTGTTTCAGTTTGGACAGATAAAATCAAGTCATATAAAAAAAAAACCTGATTCAGTTTAAGATCTCTACTTAGCTCGCTCTTTATTTCTTTAAACGCTGCATTTATTTGTGTTTCAGACATTGAAGACTTACCGCCAGCAGTTCAGGAAAAACTGTTTGATGAGGTGCTGGACCGAGATGTACAAAAAGGTGTATTATTCACTCTTGTAGTTATATGACTTCTTTCTGTGTTGTCACCTATCCACCCGCAACAATCTGGTTGCTAGGCAAACAGAAAGAGCCTTTTCACAACTTGCTTATTATAACAAGGAGGCAGCTCCATCCTGGCAGTGTTAAATTGCTTGTAATTTTCCTTTATGCCAACACTGTCTTTTGCTGGGCAGCTTTTCACTCAGCCCATTTGAATTTGTGCTAATCTGCCTGAGTTTCAGGGATTTCTCTGATCTTCAGTGAGCGATTGAGGCAGTGTTTTGAATAAGACCACATAGTTTTATCTTTAGTTGTCTACTCATATGTGTGCTCCGTTAAATCACTTCAGTGTGTCAAATAACAGGCACTGCTGTAAATGCAGAAATCCTTCTTCAGACTCACTGGGTGTGTTTTTGTTTGAGAAGTAACAATGAACAGAAATCCTTTTCTCATTAAAGGATTACTACTAACGCCGTTGCCATTGCTTAAAACCTGTTTACCTGCCCATGTGAACACATTTTTTTTTTGTATTTTAAAGGTGAATAGGTTTTAACTTTTTTGATTTTTGTTTAGAACTTGAGGAAGAGTCTCCCATAATTAACTGGTCCCTGGAGCTCGGGACCAGATTGGACAGTCGGCTTTATGCACTCTGGAACCGTACAGCTGGGGACTGCCTTCTTGACTCTGTGCTTCAAGCTACCTGGGGCATCTATGATAAGGACTCTGTGCTTCGCAAGAGCCTCCACGACAGTTTGCATGACTGCTCTCACTGGTGAGACCAGCTGACCAACAATTAGGAGTACACATCAGTGTATTAAAACACAACCTTTGACCAGTGTGGCTAATTTACATTTAGTCCTGAATGTTTTCAAACTCTGTTCAGCACGTATGAAGTACTGTAAGAGACTAAGCTCATTGTGTGTGTGTGTGTGTGTGTGTGTAGGTTTTACACACGCTGGAAGGAGTGGGAGTCGTGGTATTCCCAGAGCTTTGGTTTGCACTTCTCCCTTCGAGAGGAGCAGTGGCAGGAAGACTGGGCTTTCATCCTGTCCCTTGCCAGCCAGGTGCATGTGCACAAAAACAAACAGACATATTTTTTTTATGTAGAATGGGATAATGCTGTGTGATAAAATATAGCTCACTAATAATGCATAAAATGTGAAATAGTCTATTGCTTTTACTCTGATTTGCACGCTCTGTGTTACCCTGAGAAAAGTGCATTCTGTCAGTCATTAGCCAAAATACTCAGTCAGTGACTTCACTGACTGAGTATTTGGGTGGATTGTGTTTATATCTCAGTGTAGAAGCTCAGTAATTGTGGGTGTGGGTGGTTTTATTTTATTTTTTTCATGACTAGGGTAACTTGGCAACATTCAGAACTCTTTTTTTAAACTCTCACCATCTCTAAGCTTTCCGAACTTTTTAATCTCTTGTATGTTGTGTTTTTCATTTTATAGCCAGGATCAAGCTTGGAGCAGACACACATTTTTGTTCTTGCACACATACTTCGTAGGCCCATCATTGTTTACGGAGTGAAGTATTACAAAAGTTTCCGTGGCGAAACGCTTGGCTACACTCGTTTCCAAGGTAAGCTTTAGTTGGTCCTATCAGCTGATATTGTTTTGCTTAAATATTGATCAGTTCCCAGTGCTGCGCTGGTCCAGTGGGTGTGGAAGATTTAGACATCTATTGTAAAATAGTTGCAGCCTACATGTGTCTGCATAGCTGACATAGCTGGCATAACGCTGATCTATCAGTAATTGTCTTTGATGGCGTGTATCAGTCCTGGTGTTGTTTTCTTTAGACTCACAACAAAGTGTCACAAGAGAACTTTTGCCACAATGTTATGATGAATATGAGCTTCTGCTCTAATTACATCCGAACACACATGAACCGTCAGAATTAAAGTGAAACAGCCATGTGAAAAAAAAAGAGAGTTAAGTTCACCTATGTGATTAGAAGTAAAAACAGTCTGGATTCAATTTGCCTGCTGAGTGAGGCTTGATGCAACTTTTTAGCGCGAGCCAACTACTTGTGGTGAAGCCTGCCTCAAGGCTCGGTGAGTTACGGTCGCCAAGAGTCAGGATAAAACACAGGGGACGGCAGTGCTCATAAGTGCCTGTAAGGAAATGAAGAGAGGAGAGGACTGTGTTTCTCTGTTATAACTGTTGACCAAAAAAGAAGCAGTAAAAACAGCGGTTACCAGGAGATGAGCAGAACAATTGTAATGTTGTTTGTTTTGTAAATTCAAGCTAAAACTGATGGTTTGGCCAAGTCTGGGGTCATAAGTGTTTCTGATATGCTTCCTTCTCTTTTGATGTTAGAAAAAAAATAAAAAATCTTACCATGTCTTAATGTTAAAATCTTAGCCCCATTTTGTCCAAATGAGCCCATCAGAGCAAACAAGTGACTCTTCACACCCATGAGTCATATGTTTATTAAATTAGTCAGTTTCTTTTTTTGATTTTAAATTCATTAAATTAGTTTTACATATTGACATAACGTCAGAAAATGATAGTGATGCCATGTATCACAGTTATTTTTTAACCTATTATTATTATCTTATGATACTCACAAAATAATCAAAAGTCAGAGTATTTTGCTGCATAATTCCTCTTTTCATCGTTTAGTTCTTGCAGTGTGATTTGTGTTTTGATGCATTATGTCATTTTTCCATTCTAGTTCTTTTCCAACAATATATTCGAATCACATATAAAGTTGATCAAAGATCAGGATTGTGATTTATGTACTGTACTTTAATTGGAGTAATTTGTTAGTCCCTAAAGCAAAGCAGAGCTTGTAATTAGATATATCAATATTCAACATACTCATTGTATCCATCCGTCCAGCCGTCCTCTGCCACATGTTGATGTTGACGTGGAGGAGCAGGAGCTCAACTTTCAGTCCGTCTCAGATAATGTACAATCCTCTTTGTGTTAGGTGTGTACTTGCCCCTTTTGTGGGAGCAGAGCTTCTGCTGGAAGAGCCCCATCGCTCTGGGTTACACTCGAGGCCACTTCTCAGCACTGGTGGCCATGGAGAATGACGGCTTCGACAATCGCGGCGCAGGCGCCAACCTCAACACGGACGATGACGAGACGGTCACATTCCTGCCACTGGTGGACAGCGAGAGGAAGCTGCTTCACATTCACTTCCTCTCTGCACAGGAAGTAAGAAGCAACTGTAGTTTTTTTTTTTCTGTAATTTTGGAGCATAATCTTTTGTCAACGGAATGAGGTTAAGTGCTTTCTCTCCTTCAGATGGGTAATGAAGAACAGCAGGAGAAGCTCCTGCGGGAGTGGCTGGACTGCTGTGTGACTGAGGGCGGAGTTCTGGTGGCCCTTCAGAAGAGCTCCCGTCGCCGAAACCACCCGCTCGTCACCCAGATGGTGGAGAAGTGGCTGGACGGCTACCGGCAAATCCGCCCCTGTGCCTCCTTATCTGATGGCGAAGAGGAGGAAGACGATGATGATGAGTGACATAACTGAAGCAAAAAAGAGGAGCTCTGCAGGGGGCCAGGGCTGTTCCTCCTTTTTTCTTTCTTCGTTTTTTTTTTTCTTCTTCCTTTCTCGACACGGACAAACTGTGAAAGCCTTCAGCAGTTGTCAGGGAACCACATACCCCTGACTCCTGCCTCCAAAGCCACAGAAGACGCCTCCGCTCTTCTGGCCGATACAGGCACTCGGACATATTTTACAATATAAAAAAAAACCTTCAACCATTTACTCAGACCAATGTGAGACTGACAAAAGATATGTGGTGAGAATAAAGGTTTACAAATGCAAATAACCCTTTGATTTAAGTTTCAAATGTAAAGGAAAAAAAAGTAATCTTTATCCATAGATGTAAATGCATGTGGTTGTTAAAAAAGTTAAAGGAAAATGTACCAGCATTTATTTAAATCAACACTTTCTATCTGTTCAGTCTGGGCACTGATAAAAGCACACTTCCAAATTAATCTTGATGTTTTTCCAGTTGTATAAGAGTTGGCTTGTTCAGCATTTTTGTGTTTGAACAGGCAGGGACAAAGCCAACAACTATTATCTTCAGAAAACCAGAGATTGTGTAATAATAATAATAAAAATCATGTATATCCCTATAATTAAGCACTGCACATTTGTAAAAACATTTCTAATTAAATACAGTATCATTGCTTGAAAAAAAAGATCATTTATGAAGCTTTTAAAAGGGATTTTTGCCCTTCACACGTCTGATCTACACTCACTAAGGTTTAGCACATTAATGTTCAGTTGGTTTACTTTTTTGCAGACTGATTGAATTGAGAAGTTGTGTGTGCGTGCGTTTTGTTCAAATTTATTCTGCATATTTATTGTTTGAAGACTTAGAAGTTATTAAGAGCTTTCTGTATATTTTTCTTTGTGTTTTTTTTTTTTCCTTTTTGTTGTTGATTATTCCCTCGATTTCAATGAAGTCTCGTTGCACAGAAACACTGTTCCTGTGAAGGACGAAACAATCACGGCGGTGATAAGTTTACTTGCATTGTTGCATGAGATTTAGTACCTCATCTGGATGCCTAAAACCTGGTGCTTTTTTTTCCATTCGTTTATTTTTTTCTGGGCAAATGAGTGAGACACAGTCAGTGTTTGCATAAAACAGTCTAATTTTCATCTCCTACATCCTGTTTGTCCGTTTGTTCCTGAAAGTATTTGCTGTCCAGGTCATGTTTGTGGTACACGATCAGCTTTTATGTAAAACCTGCTCTCAGCCCATCTTTATCAATAAAACTGTTGTGAGAGACTGCAACCTATTAAACCAAAGCTGAAAGGAACAAAAAAAAAGAGAAAAAGAAATTGTGTCAACTCTGTATTTTTTGCTGTGAATGTTTGCATTTTTCCCTCAAGGTTTCATTCTGTAACGTTTTGTTTTTTTTGTGTTTCATTTGTGTCATACATGTTTTGAGCGTCACCTGTATGTTGCTTTGTATTTATGCAATAGTTGCAGTTGTGGTTATGATGATTTGTGAATTTAGGCCTGACTTCACTAAACAGAGTGTAATGCAAAGAACAGGCAAAATATATATGTTAAAAAAAATAAAGGAAAACCTTCCTTGAATGTTCAAACGTAACTGTTTCCTGTCTGATTTTTCTTCAGTTTGTGAGTTGGTCTTAAGTAATTACACAACTTCATCCTTATGTCAGGAAATGTATCTAATGTGTTCAAAATCAAGAGCTTAATCATTTAGTTCTACTGCACCTCATAATTCATACCATAAGTAAAACACAAACAATAAACTTTGAGCTATGCTTAAAATGCATGCTGTGTTTACGAGAATTTTTAATTCCCTCCCATTTTTGTACATTTGGAGCCTGATTTAAAAAATGTTTTGTGGTTTGTTTTACAGAAATTTAAAAACATTCTTGTAAAATGTTTTCACATCACTGCAGACATCCCTATTGTTTTTTATGTTCAGTTTTAAGGTGCTAGATGTTCCTGTAATTTTTTTTAAAAGTGATCTTTTATTATTTCATGCATTTCAAAGATATTTTAAAATTTGGTTTTATTTTCTTTATTTTTTCTTGGTTTGACGGCATTTTCATTTTAAAAGTCTGGGTCCTTAGATTCGATTTTCTCAATGCATTTGACTTTCAGCAGAGGAAACGCCCTGAGTTATTGAGAGAAAGAAGAGTTCTTATGGATAAACATATTAGACTTAGATTTTATATTGGCTCAAAAAAAAAATCAAATTCATGGATAAAATCGTCTCCCAAGACTTCTGTTTGTTCACTTCAGGGCACATATCAAGGGGTTTGTATAGCAACGTGATGCACCTTTTAATAAAACACACAAAAAAGAACGTTATAGTAAATTGTGCATTATTTTGAGAAGCCAAGAACAGTCAGAGCTTTAAAACATAGTGCCAAGAAAATATTTAAAAAAAAACAAGAACAAAAAAAATACAAACATTCTCCTACCTATTATTAATCAGAACAGTAAGTTTTATTTATTGGTTTCAATTGCACTGTATGCTATATGTTCACCTCATACAAGAAACAAATACAAACACACTAAAATCAAACAATCTGCTAGCAGCCACTTCTTTCTAAAGTTACAGAGCTGTAGGGATGAACGTGGCTGCTGCTTGTTCACAGAGCCCCAGCTGGCTCCCATTAGGGCGGGGAAACAAAGTAGAACCTATGACCGGGGGGAAGGGTGGGCTTGGTCATGTAAGACTACGGTAATATGAACATTTATCAATACAAATCTAACAGGAGTGGAAAAAACGGCAACATCAAAAAATGTACAACTGATATATAAAAAAACACCACAATGGAGAAAGATGTGGAACGCAGTAATCCAGATTTTTTTTTTTCCTTTTTATTATGTTCACTTTAATGTTGTCATTATTTTTCCTGAGTAAGCGATTTTCTGTTTCTAGTTTTCTAAGCACATTTATTCCTCAAAAAAAGTTGAGCTGTCATATAAATTAGATCCTTTGGATGCTGACTGAATCATTTGTAAACAAAAAAAAATCTAAACAAATATCAGTACCCTGGCTCAGCAAAGCCAAAGTAATTGTTGTCTGCGCCTCGAAATGGATCTTATTTCATTTAATTTTATTTATTTTGTTAAATGGATTTCTCAAGTTCAAATCTTTTTTTTTTCTCCACATTTCCTGTTCCTCATCTTGTCTTTACATTCTGGAGACATAAACAGAAAAAGGACAAAAAGCAAAAAGTAATTGAGATGTCTGAGAACGCTGTTGCCACCAGTTGGACTTCTCTATAATCTGCAAGCATAACTTTAAACTCGTTCATTTTTACACACGACAAGACAGGAGCAAAAATATAGTGTAACAAAAACACAGAATAGAGAATGAACAACAATGAAGACACAAGCAAGAAAGCAACACAAGACACAGAGAAAGAAATGAGAGAAGCTGAAGGGAAAAGATTTGACGGGTCGTCCTTTAAACCAGGGAGGGAGGGGGATCAGGTCTTCCATCCTACACTTGGCAACATGTCCCAGCAGTTCAGAGGAATTTTTCTAATATATATGAGAAGATAAAGATATAAACAAAAAAAAAAAAACATCACTTAGTTTAGTAAATGACAGAAAAAAATATATAAGAGTAGATGTTTCTGTTCTTCCGCGCTTGAGTTTGACAGTCAGTCCCATCCCTGTGTGGCAGCTCAGGCGTGTCTCCTCATCCACTCGGACTTTGTGGTTTCATACAAAAAGAAAAGCGTGTGAAACATTGCCTGGCAGGCAGTTTGCTGGTAGGTCCAGATGGCTGAAGTCAAGCTTATGTTTGGATGGGTTGACTTGGTTGGTTTCCTTAGTTTACACTGATTTCATGTCCTTGCTGCAGTAAGCAGTCCTTCACGGTTCAGTCATGTGCTCCCTCATGGGGTCGCCGTGTTTGGAGGGTTGGTTTGGGGAGGTGGCCTGTGATGGATGGGTGCCCAGGGGCAGGGTGTGAGCGATGGGCACTCCCCCGGGCACCAACCCCTCCATAGGTCCAGCTATCCCACCAGGGGCTATCCCCATCACACCAGGATGGAATCTGGAGACGGACAGACAGTGAAAAGAAAATTTACACTGATCTAGGAGAAGACAGTTTTCTCCTAAAATCTTTATCTGAAAATGTAGAAGTAAATTGAAATAAAGCCACAAATGCACAATAAAAACAAACAAAACATTACAGATTTGCTTTCACTGAACACAATGTTATGGTGTTAAATGTGTCTAGAAATACAGCAACAACAAATAAGGATGTTAGTGGGTATAATCTGGGTTCAGCAGGGACTAAAATGTTCACCCAAACTAAAAAAAAAACCAAGTTTACACAGGCTTTAAAATTCACTTTTCAACATTTTAGGTTAACAATTAGTCAATACCAGCTTCTCCCAAATTATTGTTTTTGTCAGATAAGCAGTAATAGCTGTAATAGTTTGGGTGAACAGAGCACAAGAAGGAAAAGTGACATTAAACTAAACAACTCTTGCACATTAGAAAGATTGTATGAAGTTACTTTTGGGTCTTTATTATTCCATCAAACGGTAGAAAACTGCAATCAAAACAGAAAAGCAAAACTGAAGACATGAGTGACGTGATTAATTTAGTTAATTTGATTAAAATAGTCATAAAGTGATGAAAACAAACACATTTTTCTGAAACAATGAATGTCATGTACAATTATCCTTAAAAAAAAGTACAAATTTTAAAATTCATTTTGAGCCTGGAAATTTTGAAAAGATTCTGCAATCAAACCATCTTTTGGCCTAATACGTTTTTTAACTGCATAATTAAGTTTTACAAATATTTCCTCAAATATTCCTCTTCCACTGTAAATTAAGATTTACATTCCTCATATCTTTCATCGTCAAAGTTACAAAATTTCTCTTAACCACATAAATGTTGGGTGGGGGGGGTGAAGCGACTTACAGAATTTTTGATGTCTAGTGTGTGATGTTTAACTACTGTATATATGTGAGACAACATTTAAAAGAAATTGATCCTGTGTGCAGAGAATCAGTTTCTGTTAAGGGAGGAGGACAAGGGAAGCTGAGGGAACTGCTGGGTAAAAAGGGGCTACTCTGAATAAAAACTACAAAACTCAGCTAGATCTGGTTTTATTAGGAATGGTGGGTTTTTTCTTCATTTCCACCAGTAGTGGTAGCATTTATTTACCTGCTTGAGAATTAGGTATATAATTTGTCCTGCATTCCCCCCGTTGCTATGGCCTGTACCATGGTTTGGTTCACTCGGCTGTGTGAGAGAAGCAGTTCAGTCTGAGTGAAACAATATATTGACTGAGAAACGAAGAGGCTAAAACTTCACACGGGGTAAACTCATTTGGGCCGGTTTCTAGGTATAATTGCTCCAAAGAAGAAAAAAAAAAGAAGGAAGATTTAAAGTTAAAACATACATGAAAATACTAACATCTACCCCTCCTTACGTGACAAACGTCACTATCAAGTGTTGAGATGACACGCTGCGTCTAAATAACACTCCTACCTGTACGCTGCCCCATTGATTTCAGGGTGAATTTGTGACGCCTGCTGCTCCATCATTCCCCAAGGTGCTGTAGTTACAAAAAACTCTTTATTGACGCAGTTTCGAAGGCTGTCAGGAATACGGCCTGTTCCAGGGGAAACACAGAACTTCTGTGAGGGAAGAAATCAAAATGTACGCATGCAAAAAAAAAAAAAAGCTCAAAGACATGTAGGTACCAG
Organism: Millerichthys robustus; assembly: GCA_034783495.1. Classification (NCBI taxonomy): domain Eukaryota; kingdom Metazoa; phylum Chordata; class Actinopteri; order Cyprinodontiformes; family Rivulidae; genus Millerichthys; species Millerichthys robustus. The sequence continues at coordinate 9,692,410 of JAVKLF010000073.1, read as the reverse complement.
TGATGGCTCTGCGAATTTCTGTGGCAGCGGCTTCTCTCATCTCCAGCGACGCCTGCTCGCTGTACCAAGCGGTGTGGGGGGTGCAGATCAAGTTAGGGGCATCTTTGAGAGGACCCTGGGAAAAACTGTTCGGCATTGAAAAGATAAAGCAGTTAGGTGACATGACGAACTGCCAAAGCAGACACCGAGTCACTCTGATTTTGTTGATGTAGGACCATGAGGGCACCTGAAAGGCTCAGACTCGTGGACGTCCATGGCAGCGCCCCGTATCCTGCCTTCTTTCAGGGCCTGGGCTAAGGCTTTCTCATCGACAAGACCCCCCCGCGCAATGTTGACCAGGAAAGCACCTTGACGCATCTAAACACACACAAGAACAAAAATATACTATTAATGTCTCAGTGTTGCAAAAACTTAAGGCTTTCAATCAACTTTTCAATCTCAAAGTCTTATAAAAGGGACTTAAATGACTTATATCCATTAATTTCTCAATATTTCTATTATTAATAATAAAAAACATTTATTTCAACTTAATTATACAAAAAATATTTACTAAAATGTTCACTTATAAAACACAGGCTGATGAAAAGAAAGTTTCATGTTTTGTCCTCCAGGTGGCAGCAGTGACCAGGAAAACACTAAGCGGACTTGAGTTCATTTTGCAACAATTTCACAAAAAAAAAATCCATGTAAAACAGCTACATTAGAGAGACACATGTCAAGATGAGGAAAAATTGGTCTAAATAAATAGATTTCAGAATTAAAGTGCGAAAGCTTATAAAGCATCGACTGTTTCTTTCAGGTTGACAAGTTCGGCCCGACAGCTGTGAACTTTGGTGACACATTTACCTTTAAACTCACTGCTTTTTTAGCATCTTATAATTAACCATGGAGAAATACTAATGTAAAGTAAAAAAA
>JAVKLF010000073.1:9614538-9630717 GCA_034783495.1 Millerichthys robustus | reverse complement strand
GACACCGTAGTGTCCGATGGGGTCAGTGGTTAGGACAGTCTTCAGAGAAGAGGCCAACTTCCCACAACAGACTCCCGCTTATCTTGCTGGTGACAGACGTCAACACAAAGGTAAGCGGGAGTTTTATTAAAAAAAGATCAGGTTAGCCATAACCAGTTCTAATCAGGAACAGTGCTTTGATATTTACAATGAAAGAAAATTAAAAAAGGTAAAGATTTAAACTATGTAAATACAGCATGTAAAAAAACTCAAACATAATGATAAACCAAGTGAGCTACAGTCAGCTTGTTAAGTCATTGATTCATCTTTTAAAGCCTTGAGTAGAAATATGAGCAGTGATGTTTAGGATCCCAGAGGGATGGCAGACTCCCGCTGAAGCTGAAAATCAGTCGTAGTCTGAAAATCCTTTGTTGTGTCATTTCCTGTAGATGAGATGAACAGATGAAAACATTTCAATGACAACTCAGCACAGGCTAACTTTTATTTCTGAACAATAAGAAAAAAGAAACAATAATTGTAAGCTGAAAACTCAAAGATATTCAGTTGAGGATGTGCATTAAAATCTTTGTATTGGTTTATGAGATATTTTGCTCACAGACACAAAGCAATTACACTATTGCCTGCCGTTCATCGCAGCAGACAATAAAAACAATATGAAAAGGTTCAAATATATTCAGAAACAAAAAGTAAAATAAATAGATTTTTGCTTGAACATCACTGGTTTGTGATACTTTCAAGAAACAATAAGTTTCCTGTTGAAGCCGAACTGAGGTGGAATAATATCAAATCAAGAAAACGACTCTGCTCAAGATGTTTCTTTTGTACCATTCAAAGAGCTCTGCACCACATGAGCAAGCTTTTCCCTTCTCTCCCTTCGAAGGCGCTTCTTCAGCTGTTTGGCCAAACCTTGACATCTGATGAAAAACAAGTTCCAGACTAATTAATGTAGCTATTGTCATTCGGCGTGATCAAACACCAGAAATCACATTTCTTTTTTGTTCTCACCTTTCCTGTTTGTCGTTGTACTTATTCAGCCTGTCTGCTTCCTCCTCTTTTTCCTTCATCCATCGCTGCAGAAGTCGCTCCTTGTCTGTATGAGTCTGCTCCAAAGACTCTTTGAGTCCGCTCTGCTCCAAGCGCAGAGCCGCTAACTCTTTTGATTGATACTCTGCGGTGAACTCAAATTCTGAAAGGGCTGCCTTCAAACTCTTATTCTTTTTAGCCAAAGCAAGAGACTCTTGGCGGTACTGGGACAAGCTGGAAAAGCCAAATAATGATTTGTTGGTCTCTTAATATTGCTGCATGATGGGTTTAAAGTCATAGGTTTGCATGTTGACACAACTAGATGTGTATTGTTACACCATTCATTGAAATATTCTTCGACTTATCTTGTTTTTTTTTTATTTTCAGAATAAAGCTATAAAGCTTCTATTTATGTTTTCTTAATTTGAACTGCAGGATGATAAACCCTATGAAGCAAAATATTTGTGAACTGGCAGATTGGAAATTACCGCGACTGCATGTGTTGGAGCTCAGCTTCTTTTAGATACAAAATGGCGGTCAGGTCAGAGACGGTTTGAGACAACTGAGGAGACAAAAACAAAAAACAAATGATAACTTGATGGAATAATAGACAAAACATAGTTTTCAGGTCATCACCTGGCAGCCTGCACATAGCAAGAATACTGCAAAGCCGCTTCCTGCTAAAACATTTAATGGCAAACAAGTTCTGCAATTTATATTCCCAAGCATTTATTGAATAAATACCTGATGGTTAACCAAAAAATATGCAAACACGTGCCACGGTTGAACAATTTTAATTACATCTCATTACCTTGTCTGCCAGGTGTTCACTTTCTCTCAGCTGCAGCTGAAGATTGATGTTTTTCCCAGCTTCTACGCCACCTGGTTCCAAACTAAATTGTTTAAACAAAAGGCTGTAAGTTTAAGGGGAAAAGATCTCTATAAAAGTGAATTACTCTCTCTAATCTAACCTCTTTCTGTAAATATCATCAAATGTCTGCTTGTGGATTTCAAAACGTTCCTGCAGCTGAGACACTAAAAAAAAAACACACATGCAGTCAGACTGAGAAAATGATTTGCAAAAATAAAACACCAGCCTACAGCTCTATGAATTAGTCTTACAGCTCGTGAAAATGCCAACAAATGGAAGTTTTTCTCCATCATCCCTCTGCAGAAGTTGAACTCGTATGTGACTCTTCCAGCTTCCCATATTAAGTAGGGTATCCTCAGTTTAGCCCACCTAGGCCTTTGTAGCTATTTTTAATTTTTTTAACTAGAGGACTGGCTGTGATGTAATCAGTTTGGGCGAAAATGAAATAATCAATAACATGAGGTCAGTAGAACAATAATTTACATCTCTCAGCAAAGTTTCACAGCTCCACCCTTCAGTCAGCAGCTGATATTCCCCACCTGGATATAACTACTGACCTAATCGAGGACACAAAATAAAACAAAATTTGCACAGGCTGTAGGCTAAATCAACATCTGTTTTTGTTTATACTTTTGTTTTGCTATTATTGTTTCTTTAAATTTCATTTTAATATGATTAAACGTTTTGTTTACTCACAATAAAAAGCACTCACGCAGTAAAAATGTGCCGACACATAACATGTCAGCAAATTTCACAATAAAAGACGTCAAAACAAACCAGAAAACACTGAACTTTTCTAGAAAGAAATCGTTTAAAGTACTTCCGGGTTAGCACGTCTTCCACAACGCTTTCTTTAAAAGGAAATATTGTTGTTTCTAAAGTCTGCTTACTACTTTGTGGTATTCCAAAGACGAGCATATCTAATAACTTAAATGTGAGCGATTTTAATCGTTAAATTAAAAAATAAGAAAAAATATATTTTCGCTCTTACATTGACACCGGAAGTTGTTGTTTGCGTAATGCTAACGTGAGAGCTTTTCAGAGATGTGTGGCTGCTGGTGGAAAAAAAGGTAAGTTACAGGGTTGTCAAACAAGTATCATTGACTGAACATTGTATGCATTTCAAATTAATTAAAAGTAATCGTGTAACCGTCTTTTAGCATTAGTTTAACATTCGAGTTGTGTAACTTGGTGTTTCGGCTCTTTCACTAAGCTAGTAGCTTGACAAATTGACATAACGCAGATTAACGTTTTTGCTAAATTTAACGAATGACATTCGTTATCAAGGCAATGTATAGCTATTTCATAAATTTTCCAAACAATTTGTATGTTTTCTGTAGGTTAGAACTTTGTCAGTGTCAACGTGAGTAAAAAGGAGTTTGTCCAATATGAGTTCATCATCAGCTTGGGACAGACCAGAACCTGGGAGTCCCTTTGATAATCAAGCAAAGGAAGAGATTGGTGGTGTTACCTGCACAGGAGACTACAGCAGACAGGTATGTAACTTCCCTGAGCAGAAAGTAATAATGAAAAAAAGGCTTTCTCATTTAGTGAACCAAACAGTACTTAAAATGTGTATGCACAATACATCATCAAGATATAGCCCTTTTTGCCAGTTAGATACTGCAATTACCAACCAAGAGAACAAATATCTTAAATATTTGTCATTTACTGTGTTTTCTCAAATAGTCTTTCTATTTTTTCCTGATTTGAAATATAGGAGTCTGCAATTTGCTTAGGGAATGGTGAAGTGAAAAGCTGTGCTGTGGTCAAGTATTCTGCAGCACCACCTCCGACCACCTATGCCCTCCTGCAGGAGAAAACTGATCTGAAACTGCCACCAGCGAACTGGCTGAGGGAAAACCCCCAGCTGGGTAGTGCTGGCACCACAGTGTTAGGCTCCAGCAGCAAATGCAAACCTTTCTCCAGGTAAAACCAAAACCTTTCATTGGCTTGAATTACTGGAAAATATAAATACAATATGAATGTGTTTATTCTTTTGTCAATAATATTCTGTATTTTTTATTAAACTGTATTCTGAAGCTGAATTGTGGAGCTTTATTATTGGGGTGACCTCATGTTATTGGGCTTTATTTTGCAGTTTTGGGATGGCCTATGACTTCATTGACTGCATCGGAGATGATGTTGATGTGGTGTCAGACTCTGAGGTTGGTGAGACTTTTTCACAAATCATAGCTATTTATTATTTTCCTACAACATACAGCTGGTGTTACCGCTGCTTTCTGCTTGTTTTTAGAACATCAAGAAGCTTTTGAAAATTCCCTACAGCAAGTCCCATGTTAGTATGGCTGTTCACCGTGTTGGAAGGACACTGCTTTTAGATGAGCTGGACATTCAGGAACTCTTAAGGAGATCCTCTCAGGTGAAGCTGTGTATTTTAATTAACTTCCTAATAATTAGTGTGTGTATATAACAACTTTTAAGTGTTCTTTAAAATGTATGTGTTGTAGACAGGAGATTGGACATGGCTCAAAGAGATTTATCAACGGCTAATAGATCAAAAATGGCAGAGGAAAAAGAAGAGTAAAGAGCACTGGTATCAGAAAGCCATTTTGTCAAAGTTCCTGTACTACAGGTGAGTATTTGTCATTCTTAGGTTAAGCATAGGTTACACTCATTTTCAATTAAATACAATAAATTTTATTTACATAGCATCAGATCACAACAAATGTCTTTTTCAAGGCACCATACAAAACATTTACATACATTAAAAGATGTATATTAGTTAAAGTTATTTATCTAAGGAAGCCAGGGGATCATGTCAAATCTTCACTTCATCACAATCTTCAATTCTAAGCAAGAACATTGATGACAGTGTAAATGTAACTTGCCCTTCTACCAGGAATAAACCTCTAGCAGACTTGGGTTCAGGAAAGTGTTGACTGGTTGAGGTCCGAGAGGGCAGGAAAAAGACAGACAAACATAGGAGGACGGGTCAAGATCTAACTTCTCTGGGAGGAAAGACAAAGACATGTTGAGGACAGCAATAATTACTAACACAAATATGAAGTGTAGAGTGAGTAAAGACCGCTGCATAGTGAGGAAATGTGGTCAGTTTGTCCTCCAGGAGTCCAAATCTAAAGCAGCATAATTAAGGGATAGCTTAGGAATCCCAAGCCAACCAACTATAGGATTTATCAAAGATAAAAGTCTTAAGTCTAGTCTTAAAAGTAGAAATGTTATCAGATTTTTATAATTTTTCCCTACAGTATAAATGGTGATGGGGCTGCTGAGCCTGTATCGGATGACATGACACAAAGCGATGAAGAGGATGGAGCAGAGGAGTACAGCTCTTCTTGGCCTGCCACTTTCACCAGCACAATGACTAATACAGAAGAATCAGTTACTCCTAAACAGGTAGCTAAACTTTTACATATTTCTTTTAGTTCAGTGTTTAGGCCAAAACTATTAATCTTAATATGGGTCTCTTCTAAGAACAGTTAAAATCATTTCAATCAATCAAAGTCTTTTTTTTATTTAAGTGTAATATATTAGAAAAATTTTAACTAAAAGACTGACGTTCAAATGTGCAGGAAAGCCTTTCTGTGGATAGTAAATTTGCTTTGGGTCAGGTGACATCCGTACCTAGAGAGCAAAACCTACCTACTCTCTTCAATGAAGGGGAAAACAGTCAGGTAAAACAATGTTTTAATGTTCCTTAACATAAGACTGTAATAGCTAGTGGTTTATGTGATATCTAAACATGAATGCTCTGTTTTTCAGGGTTTGAGGAATGACTTTGTGCGAAACATCATGTGGACATTTGAAGACATCCACATGTTGGTTGGGTCCAACATGCCAATTTTTGGAGGCGGTCGCTATCCTGCCGTCAGTCTGAGACTCAGGTTTGATAGTTTGCTTTTGCACGGTTACAGTGCAAATGCATGACTTTTAACACACTTTGTTTTTTCAGGGACAGCAATAAACCAATCAACATTTTGACCGGAATCGACTACTGGCTTGACAATCTGATGTGCAACGTCCCAGAACTTGTCATGTGTTTTCATGTCAATGGCATTGTTCAGGTATGTTACTGTCTGCTGTTTCTTTTCCAGAAGTACAATATATTTCCTGGAATATATAAATTGTTGTACTTGTGAAATTATGCATACTACAAAAAATACATTTTGACAATACACAGATATACACAACAGCTTCTTTTACTTCAAGTATCTTCTTTAAAAAATGCATTTGATCTTTTCTTTTTTCTTCAGAAATATGAAATGATCAAAACAGAAGATATCCCACATTTGGAGAACTCAACATTCTCTACAAGGGTAGTAAAAGACATCGCTCAAAATGTTTTGTCCTTTCTGAAGTCCAACTGCACCAAAGAGGGTCACACCTACTGGCTTTTCAAAGGTGGATAATTTTTCATTTATTTATTAATTAGTTGGTTCCTGTTGTACAATTCTTTTGTGTGTTTATCTAATAGTTTGAACTGTCACATCTTGAATTCACAGCTAGTGGAAGTGACATTGTGAAGCTTTATGATCTTACCACTCTGTGTGAAGAAGCTGAAGAAGAGAACTACCAGAATCCCTTCACTCTACCTGTTGCTGTGTTACTGTACAAGTGAGTGTCTGTTTTCTGGATAGGGGGATTTTTGTGCTTTATGACTTTTAATAACTGAAAATTAACTTGGACATTAAAGAAAATTCAGACTTAAGTTACATTTTTTTAAACTATCTTCTTATAAATGTAGGTCACACTCTTGTGTCAGGTGACTTTAGTCTCCGAAGCTCTTTTTAAATTGTTAAAAATTGAAATTCACTGTAAATAGTAAAGTTGAAATAGAAAAGATATATACAGCTACAGTAAGATCCTCATGTTTAGTTTTTTTTTTTTTGTACAGAGTGGCCAGCAACTTGATGTTGAAGGTGAGGCAAAACAGAAAGCACTATGGCAAGATTAGAACCCTGCTTCTAAACTGTGCTAAACTTCTCGATCAGGAGAAACATCCTCAGGTATGTGTAGTTTAAAATTACAATTCTGCTGCTCATTTAAATTTAGCATTATCAGTAGAAAAGAGTTAGGCACTGAAGAATTGTTTCATTAAATATCTTGATTTCTTTAGTAATTTGCGAGTTATTAGATTATAATTTAGGTCTGAAAGCACAAGGTAGTTTCAGTGTGAATGAACTCAACTCCATCCTGATTTCTTTGGGTGCAGATCATCGCCTCGGCCTACTACATGCTGTCAGAGCTGTTCCAGCTCGATGATCCTCCCGAAGAAGATGGAGAGTCGCTGCGGGCCGGTGGCTCAGAAGACAGCTACAGTGACGAAGACAGGGAGGAGGAAGATGGGGAGGAGGACGATCTGACAGAGGACAGTGATGAGAACGAATCCTACAGTAACTGCTCCAGGCCTCAGGATAATTGTAAAGCGGTGGCTGTGATTCGCTCTGTAGGGGAGCTGTCAGTCCCTGAGAAATACAAATCAACTCACCAGATCAGAGTGAGTGACTTATTATTTCCTCCCTCCTCCTCCCCTACCTACCTAAGCTGAAGGAGGCAGAGTGAGAATGGAGGTTAAATGTTTGTGCCTAAACACAAAAAATAACATATATTTTTATTACTATTTCTGCAGCCAAGTTGTAGTTTACCTGTTTCTCAAGACAAAGAGGAGCGATGCAGACATGTCCTGAGCTATGTACTAAAGGCAAGTTTCTATAAGCAGTTAGTAGTATTATACAATATAAGTATCAAAGATGACATCGGCCCAAAAAATAAATGAACACAATTAAGTACAATGCAATGTCAGAGAAGTAAACATTTATTTAAAGTCTGATAATCTGCACAGGGATTAAAGGCAGTAGATAGTAGCATCAAGAAGGAGAGTGATCTTCCTGCTGCTGACCCAAACACTCCCATTCCCCTAAAATATGAAGATGGAGGAGCTAGTGGAACGTCTGAGAAAGGCATCGCTCTTCTCCTAGAAAAAGGTCAGTCTACTATTTTTATTTCATAGACAAAGTCAGAAACAACCAATTAAAACAATATGTCAAGAATTAGATAAATATGACTGACCTTTTCTGTTTCTGTTTTTTTTTCCCCGCTCCACTTGTGCATGACCAGCGGGGTTTGTGCAGGGGGACCAAAAGCACCCAACGCGCTCTGGGATGATCCCAGGTTCCTGGCAGCACCGGATGAAGCTGCAGCTTTTTCTTAAAGCCTCTAAGGCGTACTACGTGCTGTCTGACGCAGCCTCTAACCTGCTAAAGTACGGTCGAGCTTTACGCTATATCAAGTTATCTCTGCAGTGTTACGGTGGGTGACTTTAACTCTGTATTTGTTGTGATTTTCAGTATACGGTAGTTATATTGCAGTTGCTCTGCGCAATTTGTGTCCGTCTGAGTTAAACATCTGGTATTTACTGACAAGGGGGGGAAAAAGATTTTTATGTCACTTTCTTCATTCACTCATTTTGATTTGATTTTGTTGTTTTCCCCCCAGATGCTTATTGTTCTATAAGTGGAACACTTCATCCACAAGTGCTGCAGTTTCACAGCCAGTGCCTGTCACTTTGTGGAGACATTCAGCTGATGTTGGCCCAAAACGTCACCAACAGAGCAGCTTATCTTGAAGAGTACAGCTACCAGACCAAAGAGGACCAGGAGATCCTGCACAGCCTGCACAGAGAGAGCAGCTGCCAGGGTCAGTCAAGGATATAGTAAACGAAAGACATCTTTGTTTCTTTTGTTTATTCACTCATATTCCATATTTAAATCATTTTCTTTTCTACTTATTAGCCTTCAGTGTGGCGACAGACCTGGCCATGGACCCTGAGTACCAGCTATTTGTTAGTTGTAAATGTTATGAAGCGGCACACGAGCTTCTTATCTCTGAGGCCTTGAAAGATCAGTCCACAGATCAGCTGTCCCAGATTCTTAAAAGGCTGGGAAACATCCGCAACGAGATGGGAGTGTATTATATGAACCAGGCTGCCGCTATGCAGACAGAAAAAGAGGGTATGTTATCAGACCTTGTGGTTTGTTTTTAATTTGACTACTGGGTATTTGTTCATAGAAATGTTACCAATCTTCTTCATCTGCCCATGTTCTAGTGAAAAGGTCAGTGTCCTCAGCAGAGCAGGAGCTGTGGAAGAAGAGTTTTGGCTTTTTCGAGAAGGGAATGAAAGACTTTGAAGCCATTGCTGACAGCACTAATACAGCCTTACTGCTATGTAATACAGGCAGGCTGATGAGAATCTGTGCTCAGGCCCATTGCACAATGTCTGCCGATAAGCACAGAGGAGAATTCTCACCTGAAGAGGCTCTTTATTACAACAAGGTTCTGTATTAAGACTGCTCTGCTTTGAGCATTGATGCATACTTATTTATTGTAGTCGTATTGTTTCCACTAATTCCATGCATCCTTTTCTATTTATCCCAGGCCATAGACTATTACTTGCGAGCAATGAAGTCACTAGGTAGCAGAGAGAGCCACTCAGCAGTGTGGGACAGTGTAAACTGGGAACTGTCCACCACCTATTTCACCCTGGCGACACTGCTCCAGGACTACGCTCCACTTTCCAGGAAAGCCCAGGAGCAGGTAAAATTGAAGCCTTTCCCCAAAACATACACCAGAATACTTTCATTCTAAACATTGTCAACATGCATGTTTCATTATTGCACATTGTTTTGTCTGAGTAACGTTTATATTTGTGACTGTTGGTGCATTCTTAGATCGAGCGAGAGGTGACAGAGGCAATGACGAAGTCCCTTAAATACTGCGACCTGCAGACTGAATCAGCTCGTCAGCCACTCTACCAGTACAGAGCTGCCACCATCCATCATCGCTTGGCCTCCATGTACCACAGCTGCTTTCGAAACCAGGTGAGACATGGCTTTTATTTGTTTTTCTCGTTCATAAAGTTCTTCCATGCTAAAATGTTCCAGCTAAGTAGCATTTTGCTTTGGGTATTCGTTTTTTGAGCATTTTTACTGTTGTGTGCTTGCCAAAATTGAAAGGTCTTCATCTAAGGGAACAAGTATGAAATGGAATGTGAGTATTTTATACCTAAAGCTTTTCACTGATGTCCGAGTTTGTTCCTCTAATTGTTTGACAGGTGGGAGATGAATACTTGAGGAAGCAACATCGCAGCCTGGCAGAGCTTCACTACAGCAAAGCTGTCTCTTTATTCCTCAGCCTCAAAGATGCACCCTGTGAGCTGCTACGCACGTTACTGGAGAGGGTTGCTTTTGCTGAGTTTACTATGGCAGGTAAGCATCTATTTATCAGGAGTAATATGATGTTTGGCAGCATTTTATTTTTTTTATGAGAAATTTTGAATTGGAGAACAATAATGTTCTTTTTTGTAATGTGTGTGTTTTAAGGCCAAAGCAGCAGCATGACAAAGCTGAAGAGCTTAATTGGAGCACTGGAGATCATGACAGAAACTCGTCATGCCTTCCAGTTGATCCGTCAAGAGCTAGAAGAGCAGGCAGAAGTAAGTTTTAGAGCTGTGAATGCAACGCTTGGTTCATGTTTTTCTTTTGTCTGTTTTCTACGCTTTCTTCTTCTTCTTCTTTTTTCTTGTAGTCAAGTGAACCACTGGCTGCTGAATCGGCAGACTCTCTTGACGTGGCCAGTGGCTCCACATCTGGACTGGACCTCCATGAGGTGATGAAGTTAATTGGTGTTTTCGAGCCAAGTTTCTCCTTCCTGCTACTGCAAGCCATCAAACTGATGACAACAATAAAACGAAAACCAAGGTGAGCAACACTCTGAACTACTGCAACTCTGTTTCATTAATATTTGTTCCCCACATCAGCGTTCACTCCTGACCAGCTTGTTTGTGTTTTATTACAGCAATAAGGACGAGGAAACAATGAAAAACTACAAGAATGTGTACTCAAAGCTGCTGCGCGCAGAGAAAAACGCACCGCTCCTCAGGCGTGTGGAGCTCTACATCGATCTCCTGCAGCACCTGACTCCACCAACAGGAAGTGATGTCACAGGAACAAGTAAAACTTAAAAAAAAAAAAAGAGTGCCTGCCTACACTTATGTGTAAAGACTTCAAGTCTACTTTCTGATTGACTTCTTAAGAACATTTGTGTTAGTAAACTCCATCTTAATATCAGATATTAAGCACAACTCAGGAGACAGTTAATATTTAATAATTTTTTTGTCCTGAAAGTGACCTCCTGCGCCTTTTTAAAAAAAGTTCAACATTTTCATGACTTGTTTTGACTTGTATATTTTTGTATAGATATGTACATTCAAAATAATTATTTTAGTTTTCTTATTATTTAAACTGATTTTGGTCACATTTGAAGTTCCTATGGAAACAATTAGATTTTGACCGAACCATACACAAAACTCTGGGATTGTCTCATTTTCTGCAAAAACAACCCAAAAAGTTATGAAAATGTAAAACCATCTCTAAGATTTCTACATAGAGTTTAATTAGAGAATCACTATGATTAAGTTTAACATATTTGAGTGTTTTAAATAATGTCAGTCATTCTGATAATAAAACAGAAACTGGTTGACAAACAAGAAACTGTATCTGCTTTAAATACTGTGCAATATTCCAGCAACTTCCAATGCAAATTCACGCTGCTGATGTTTAAAATGCTGTGTGTATAAATGTGAATTCATGTTTTTTGCATGTTTGGCTTTGAGAAAGAAAAAGTTTGAAGTTTATTCCAAAACAATATTGAGTGTTTTATTTCAATAAAGCAACATTTTGCTTCATGGCGCCCGTGTCTAAACACTAGATCAAGTGAATAATGAGCACATTAAACTCAATTCCAAGTAAGATTTTTAACAAGCAGCACTGTGCCTCAGCAAATTAGCAGTTGTCCTTGTGCATCAGTTCAGCCTCAGAAAGGAGGACACGATGTGTTCGCTGTGGTGTTTGTGAACGGGCTGACCCCACTGTCACTGAAGTGGATCCACAGCAGATGGAGCTGCCTGCATGTCCAAAGCGTCCGTGCACCTCATTAATCAAATTTGACCCTCTGCACGGCAGGTACATTGGACACCAGCTGAAGGTAAAATGAATACATTAAAAAAAATCGAAAAACTGGGCTTGATGGTAGAGATCGGAAAGATTCCACAGGATTCATAAGACTGATTTAGGAAGAAGAAAAACACGAGTTACCTCTTAAATAGAACAGAACATGATTTAAAGGAGGATGGGAGGCACAAATAGAGGGAATCAAATCCTTGAAAAATGTAAAAATTCAACTCCAGATGGGTGTACAGCTGTCCAAAATACTGTAGTATGGAAAGACTTTCAAATTCTTTCATCATGACTGAGCAGCAGTGCTGTCTGTCAGTCACTGTATGACACAGCGATCAGAGGTCTGGTTCTCCTGGGGTTCCTCTGGTGACGAACGCTTGTCCTCTCTATACCGAGAAGCTTCATGGTTCAAAAGGTTTTGGAGGATGTCTTTGCTCTCACTGGTTGGTAAGTTGTAGAAAAAGTACTGTGGTGTCATTCGAACGAACCTACAAGCGAGGAAAATGGCATATTAACTAACATCTATAAACCCTTTGAAATGTCCAACATTGTTGAAATTTTTGTGATGTCCATTTTGTTTATTTACTTATTTATGATGAGAAAAACAACTCCTTTAAGGGAAGCCAGGTAACACAGCTTTCACTTTCTGCATTAGTCTGCAGGTCTGCGTAATCCATAATCCCCTCTCCAACTAGCAGATACTAGAGAACAGGGTTGTAATCCCTCCTCTACAACCAGCATGACCTGACTCTGCTGAAATGCTTTGCATTCGGTTCAAAAGGTTTAGTGGAACGTGTCTGTCTGATTGTGCTTGAGCCTCTTCACAAGCTAAGATGCAAGGTTTTTTTAACGTGGGCCTTCAGCCTGTTTGATAAACCTACTCTAAAGCCAGTTAGTGGGGAAATAAGAGAAAAACTCACTCTTCTGGTGTGATGAGAGTTACAATGCGGAGACAGTTGTCCTCCGTGAAGGTATGCTCATGAAACAGAATCCACTCAGGCAGGCTCGGCTTTGGGCTCTTGGCTCTATAGGTGGAGAGAGGATGGATCTGTGCCACGTGCTTATGGGTCAGGATGAAGTAGTTCCCAGATCCATCCACGTCCCGCGCCACCTGAGGAGGGGAATCACAACCCAAGGAGCAGTCATTAACTTTATTTCATAAACACAGACGCACACAAACAGAAAGTGGTGTTCTAGAGTAAAAAAATAAATAAAATACAAACACTTTAAATGCTGACTTTGCAAGCAGTCACAGCCATTTATAGTCCATTAAAGTCAGACATCTAAAAGTTGTTCAAAGGTCAGTAAAAAAGAAAAAAGTCTTCTTCGTGTTGGCTTCAACTCAATGTGCTGCAACTCTGCAGGTGCAGGGCAGCAAGGCAACAAAGGCCCAGGTAATAAAGTGTTTGATACATTTTAATTAAACACAAATCCAGCACGATCTCGTCAGATTATTTGACTATCATGCTTAGTTTAGGTTTTCAGCAAATCAAAGATTCACAGCTGACCTGCATAAAGAAACCTGCGAGGAGGGCTCTCCTAACGTTGATGGTGTTGATCCGGGAGCCGAAGGCGGGCGCCGAGACGGGCAGCTCAATTCTCTTCAGAGTATCTGTGAGCTCGGTCCGAAGAGCATCAGCCATCAGCAGAGCTTTGTAGTTCAGGAATAAATCCTGACACCATTTCTCCTCATTACAGTCTGACAGAGGAGGGGGTCAGATCCAAAAAGTAAAAAAAAAAGGAATCAGGAATGAACATGCTATGATGCAACAATATTATATACAGTATCAGCAACAACCGCTATGATTGCATCCTGTTTCATCCTTTAAAATGGCTATTCTGCTTCCAGTTTAGATGAGTTTGCATGTAAGCAATAGGTTTCTGAACTCACATGGGTCCTGTTGGCACTGTTTGAAGGACTTGTAGATGTTGATGAGGGTGAAGTGGTCCCCCTCTGGGTGCTGGAACTTCATGTAGCACTGGGTCGCGTCTGGCTTTAGCTCCACGGAGGGAACCATAAAGCAAGAAGGAGCTGAAGTCAAATCCACAAAACGCAGAAGTTTAGATCATTATGCCTGCTCCAAAGCTGACAGCATGGTTTTGCACATGCACATTGTTTTTTGCAGATTTCTGTGGAAGTGCTACATCTTACCTGTTAGCATGGCAGCGATGATGACCACCTCGCTGACACAGTCAAACTCACAGGAGGCCAGCACAGTCTTGGCCAACTGGGGCTCTAAGGGGAACTCGGACATAATGATGCCCATCTCGGACAGGTTCCCGTCATTATCTAGAGCTGCGAGATAATCCAGTTCCTCCAAAGCCTGCATTAGACCTCCAGGATCTGAGTAGGACAGTTTTTGTTTTAGTTGTAAAATAAGTTGTTAAAAAATAATAATAAAGAAGATGGACTAGGAATTAAAATACAGAGGTCAGCCCTCAGCTTTGTAACAGTGATTAAAGTATTTAATCTGGGAGATTATTAATTCTGCACAAATACACATTAACTGTCCATAGTGACCCCCTGCTACAATCCCTGAACATTTTCTGACAAACGGGTGGAAATGCTTGGAATAAACATCAGTAGCAGATTAGGAATTTGTAATCTAATACGACATCTGTCTAATACTCCAATGCAAAAAGAAAATTCTTTTATGTAAAATTTTTTTTTTCTATTTTCTTACAACAAACATGCTTGTCAGTCTATTTTCCAAGGAAACTAACACAGAAAAATGAGGACAGAATAAAACGGGAGGAAAAAATGCTGCTTGTTATTATCTGTCCACTCCACCAGGTTTGAGATCCAATCAACTAATGGGAGGCACAGAATGCATGTGTTTGTGATTTGTGTGTGTGTGAGTGAGGGGGTGTATAAATCCACAGGAACAAAAGCCCACGGAAGGAGGTCAGCTCTGAAACGATGCTCACAGAACAGGAGCTGTCCATTCAGCTGAAGCACGGCTCACCGCCTTCAAATAATAACAACAAGTTCCTGTCTGCTGGACCAAAAGCAAACGGACTGATTAAACCGAAAATTCTTTTTTGCCATTTTGCAGCTAACGTGCTGCAAAATGCTCTCTTCGATTTCTCATATAAAATCTCACCCGGCCTGTCAATAAAGTCGCAGTGACCCAGTCCAGCGATCTCCATCCTTTTGAGAAACAGCACAGTGGAGGTGATGTCAGACTCCACGATGTGAGGACAGATCTCTGCAGGAAGCTGCCTCTCCTTTGGGTACAAACAAAAACACTTGCCTACAGGACAAGAAAAAACACTTTTAGACGGAAAGTGATTTAAGTCTGATGTGATTTATAACAATTAGAACTCCTTCACCTGTTGGACCTGCCAGCTGTTTGCGACACTCGCTTTGACCTGCGCTGATTGGCTGGATGATGACTGAGTTTGTTCTGATCCTGGGGTTGTAAATCTGCAATACATTCACAATGGCAGCACTTTATTTATATACAGAGGTCTAAAACAGGCAGAAGTGCTACTTTTATGCAAAAAAACCCAAAAAAAAGCAAAACCCCCAAAATGTAGAAAATTAATCAGAATAAACTCAGCTCTATCACAATTTAAAATAACACTTTAATTACTGTAAGTACTTTTCTCTAAATTTAATAGATTTTGAGCGATGTTTTTATCCACCGCTGAAGGCTAAGATGGAGCAACTTTCTTTTTCCCCACATCTGTGTGTGCGTGTATGCAGTGTCTGTTAGCAAAATATCTTATGAATTTTTGGCTGCACACTGATCTAAAACAGATTAACATTTAGATTCAACTCAGTATAAAACTGCAGCCATAGATAATCAAACCTAGCCTACACACACACGCAATATAAAGCCGTACCTCATTTACAGATACTGAGCTAAAATTTGGTGTGGGTGGTAGCTGAGAGTCATTCACAACATGTAGTTGAAGTGGTAACAGATCATGTGATTTTCCACAAGATATTGCAGAACCTAATTCCAAGTAATATGAACAAACGTACATGTCTTTTCTCAAGCCCAGCATCAATAACAAAGTTTATTGAGCTAACAGCCCAGAAGAAATCTTCGTTTGGGCTGCATGTGAGGAACACTCTTCGTGTCTGCCGTGCCTCCTCCTCCTCCTCCCCTAAAGCTGGTAAAGTCCCAGGCTGCCTGGGGTGCACGGCGACTGGCAGCAGCTCACCCCGATCAGACGTCGAGCTGCGGCCCTCGTGACACAGGATGTCATAGGCCAGGTCTATTTCCTGATGGGGGATGAATCAAAATGAAAACTCTGAGATGGAACACTTTTTGTATTTTT
>JAVKLF010000073.1:9597211-9611482 GCA_034783495.1 Millerichthys robustus | reverse complement strand
ACAAAGTTTCAACACATATTTTCCAACAAAGAACCATTAGCTGGGCTGTTTATTACATCTGAGCACTTTCTTGACAATAAAAGCATCACTGTCACGTTTTTTGTTTGTTTTTTTTTGCACATAAACACGATGCAAGGCGTCACTGACTGATCGTTCTGCTGTTGGAACACTGCAGCATTAAAAACAAATTGCACCAGAGTACAACTCTGAACTCTCAATTAAACAAACAATGCCGTAGATGCAGAGACAAACAGCCAAGGAACACAAAACCCAAAAAGAATGAGGGAAAAAAACCCCCAAAAGAAAACAGAACAGGACAACACACAAAACAATAAAACATTTTGCTGGACACCTCTGAGGTGATGTCATCTGGCTTGGCTCGTGCACCCAGAGACAAAACGTCAAACACACGAACACCAGAGTTAATATTGAATTATTTGGTGTCTACTGAATTTTCTGGAACACAATCAGTCTGTCCAATCCACTGACACTCTGCAGTTTCTTCATGCTCTGAGGCGAACGTCAGCGCCGTTCTGACACGTGGAACAACAAGAACTTATAAGGACTTAAAGAGCCTCACTGGGAGACTGTAAAATAAGCCAACCAAAACAACCCCATAACAAAGTACAAGTACAAGTAAAAGTATTTCTTTCTGTCCAGTATTACATTGTAAACTGTGTTTGAATTAGAATTTTAAGCACCATGCCAAAGAAAATTATACTAAAGAAAATACATCACATTAATTACTGACTATTGAGCTACAAGTTTAACCCTGGCTTGTGCTCTGTGTCCTTTTTATATTCAAACAAGTCCAATTTTTGAATTTATTTATTGATTAATTGATTTACTTACTTTTTTTTTGCATTGCAGTAACTCAAGCAGTTGTTGGTAAAAAAAATTCTTTTGTATATCTCAGCATTTCATTGGAGAAAAAAGTAAAAAAAAAACATTAAAGGATGTTAAAAAAGTTCTAAATGACACAGTTATTCTCTTTCTTTAAAAAAAAACATTTTCATCTTTCTTCAAAAGCATTCTTTGTGCACGAACCGGCAAGGTAAATAATTTAATAGATAAATAGTTCATTGGTACCTGAGCGAGGACAACAAAGCGCCTTTAGGAGGCGTAGCACCACAAGATGATGTCTGTCCCCTTTTTCACTAGAAGCTGTGACTCTTCCTGCTGTCTAAAAAGTCCAAAGGAGTCTCAGGTATTAGTGCAAAACAAGAAAGTTTTTGTCATTTGTTGTTTTGAGATCATCCCACTCATCTCTGATGACGGGAACTCAGCAGTCCTTCTGAGTCTTTGGAGGTCTGTAGGGCAACACTGGTACAGGTCTGAAAGAAACCCCAAGAAACAGGGAGTTGTGACAACACTGCAGATCAAAACAACCAGGTTTCTACTTTCAATTATCTTTGTTTTACATACTTTTTGTATTTTAAAACCCTATTTTCAAAAAGGCTAAGAAACTGATTTTTTATGTTATTTTTTGGATGACAACACTTCAAAATGCTGGTCTAACAAACCGAAGTAAACTCGTAAATAATCCCTGTAATGTATGTTCTGCTAGTTTAATGACAAAATCTCCTCTTTCAGTCACGCTCCGATCAGAGTTTAATACCTTGGCCACATGTCTACATATGAATTTGTCTTGTTTATCTAAAAAAACATGTTGGCAGAGTTTCTAGGTCAGACAAACTGAAGCTCCAACAGGCTAAACCTTCTGAAATACTAAACATTTTCATTATGAGGCTCAGAAAAATAAATCCATCGTACCACTTTTATGCTTTAATTAACTGTGGACATTGCCAATCTTTGACATGTTGTGCATGAAAATGGGCAAAACATACATCTAAACAAAAAAAGGAAACATTACAAGTAGACATTTTTTTTGGCACAACATTTATCAGACCCCCCACTTCCAAAATACCGCTGAAATGATGGAATCCCTTTACGTCATTTGTTAGGATGCACAGACCTGTTGGGTAAAGGGATGCTGGCTGGAGGCCTGGGCACTTTGGGGATGGGAACTGGGAGGGCTCCAGTCCCAGAGATGTGGACCCCTCCTGCTGCAGCACAGTGACCCAGTCGAGAGCTCCTTCCTAAGGGATCCGCAGGTAGCGGTTTCTGTGGTGGACTGGGCTTCTCAAAGTCCTGGGAAGGAAAATAAAATCAGTCCATGTACTCAACATCTACATCTTTACTGACTTGTTTTATTTTAACAGCTTGTAATCTTCCTGTGTTAAACTTGAATAAAACATTATTTGCGTGGGTTTGTTTGGATTAGTTGTATTTCAGCTATCTGGAACCCCACCCTCACGCACACCCCCCAAAATGCCCATTTCACTAGAGGGCAGTGTGTTATCAGTGCTTCCTCTGAATTGCGACAGCAAACACGAGATAAAGCTGCGCCTTCACTCCTCCATCAACGCAACGCAGCGCGAGCGTGGAAGGTTATCTGGATGAGGTGCCATCGTGTGTTACTAATCTACACCAGGAGGCGAGACGGTGATAAACAGGTGCTACAAGTTGCTGAGCAAATGCTGAGAAGAATACGCAGTCGTAGAAACATCAACTCACCCAAAGCAATCTATGGCAGAGAGAGTGAAGCAAAGTGATAAATAACAGGGTTTAAAACGGGAACAAAACCCAAACTGCTGCAGTTCGACAAACACTCCTTTCTTTTTTCACATGGAAAAGTATCCCATGAAGGCATTTATTTGCAGAGTTTTGTGTTAGAACCTTTTTACCAGCCGGCACAGACCCCGGCTTTAGCCCACCCACCACCTCTGCGATGTGATGGAAAAGCCGACTGTGAGTCAGACCTTATCGGTGGGCCTTCGTGGCTGAGTGGGCGGAGATCCCTGTAGGCAAAGGACCTTTAACTCCCCCACACTTTGGCCACATAAAGGAAGTTAATGTGTTGTTGAACTTTAAAATGAAGCAAAGTCGGGAATGAAACCACTTAGTTTTGTTTTCATTATCAAACGGCCAGCTTCCTTTTTGATTGCGCCAAGTAACATTTTCATAAAACAAAAGAGATTTGCATATTTCTCAACCTGCTATGCTTTATTATTTGCAGCTACCATAAAAAGCAGACTGTCATGCCACTGTGACTGTGGGTTCTTTTGTCTGTTTAATACCAAAATATTTCATCAACCAGCATACAGATAAAAAAAACAAAAAACAATTAATTAACTTTTGGACTCAAGTCAATTTAAGATGGATGCCACAACAACTGACCTTAGCGAGCACAGAAATAGCTTTAACTAACTTAGTTTTATAGAGACTAATCTCAAATTTGGCGTTCTAGTAGCTGAGGGTCGTCCCTACATGCTTCAAGTGCTAACAAATCTTGCAAGAATATTGTTTAGAACCTTTGCGTTTTAGGCTGTAATTGTACTCCTAGCTACCACAAAAGAATAAAAAGAACTAAACAAAGGCATCTGAGCCCCTTAAGAAATGTTTAGCTATGTTTGTTTTTGAAATAACAATACATAACTACTTGGATTTGTTATAACAGCAAAAAAAAAAAAACGATACTTATGTGGACTCTAGCTAAGGGGAAGTGGAGTAGACTCATAATTGAGGAAAAAAATACATTTTACAAACCGAAAATGGGCTACGTTTTTGCAGATTACAGCTAAAAGCTGTTTCCACTCGGTTAGAAAGAAAGGAGCCTCCTAAAGTTGTGAATTTTTAATCAGCCTGAGCTCCATTAGCAGCACAGCAGGCTTGTTTTTCCTTTAAATCCACACAACAGTGAGAACGTAGGGGGAATAAAAGATAAACGGTGGGGGGATTTGTGCAATCCATTTTGAGAAATTTGTTGGAATATTAACTCAAGCAAACACTGTCCACACACTGAGTCCCATCTACTCACTGTTAGAGCCGTTTAACTTCAACAATAACAGCTAAACTCCTTCAAAAGAAATCTTTAAAAGAACTACAAGTGTAATAAGAAAACAAGGTGTGGAGCCCTTATTATTGAATCCAGAACCAGTTGTGTTGTCTTGGTAGAAAATGCCATATAGTAATATTGATAAGTCAGCAGATCAGTTGCTTTTTATGGTTCCACATTCATCAGTCAGACTCAGAGGTGATGGATCCTTTTCTGCTGCACGTCCCAAACTGGTTGGTGGCATCGCCTAACTCTCTCAGTCTTTGGTAAGTAACTACCTGCTGAGTCACATGTGCAGCAGCAGTTTCATGTTCCGCCACAGTGACTCATCACTGGTTAAAAAAAAAAAAAAGATTGATGTGGAGTGAAAGGAGAAATTAAATGCAACAGCTCGAGAGGAAATTGGGGATAAAAGAGGAAAGGTCACGTCACCGGTTTGGCAGTATTAATCAGCCCTTTTTCTCCTGGTGCTCATTTAATATAGGTAACCCCCCACCCCCACCACCACCACCACCACCACCACCACCCCAAAAAACAAAACAAACAAACAAAAAAATAAACCAAACTAACTAATAGTTATCGACATTGACTGATTTGAAACACTTTTTCCAGCCATCTCGCCCAGCAACTACTGTATGTGAGAATCTTTCAAAACAAAAAGAAAAAAATAATAATGCAGTTCTCTAAACCAAAACATGTCATTTTTTTATGACTTTAATAAACCACATTTTTTTTTAAAAAAAGCACAACTTTCACTCTTTTTGTTCCAAACGTCTTTGAAAGATTACAGCTTACTTGCTTTAACACTATGAGGCTGTTGATTCATTTTCCAACCAAACAAGATGCTACGAACACTGCTTTAGAGTACTCTCTGCCCCCCTTTAAGCATTTCTCCTTTCACTGTGAGAAAGACCTTGTTCCCTTGGAAACGCCCTGGTATCAGTGGGGTGCAAGGAGTTTGAAGACATTTAAAATAGGACCTTTCGACACAGACAGCAGGGGCACTTGTGGCAAGTCTAACAATAAGCCTGCAATATTCTCGATTTAAGAGCTGATGCCCTGTACGTCCTTGCTGACCTGCTGTTAAATACCAACAGAATCCCCTCTCATGTTTTTTTGACCTACACCGGCCGTCTTGATCTACTCAGTCCACATCAGTTTTATTGCAACAAAAATGGCAAAGTTCTGTTGTTTTATGAAGTGTTCAGGTACTTTGATAAAGGTAACCAGTTAAAATAATATAATTATATATGTTTGGTGAAATTTTACTCAAGAAGATGCATCTTGTTTTTCACCTTACAGCAACCATTGTCACAATTCCAAATCTTTAAGATAAACATCTGACATGCTTTCAGAACACATTTTCCACATCTAGCATCGTTTGCCTTTACTTTTACAGCCAAATATCCTTCCGCACAAACTTTCACAGTTGAAATACTTTCCTGCTCAACTTTCTCTGCTCGCAAAACAAAACCTTCTCCTAGTGAATGATAATGGGGCCGTAGAAAATTCATTTGGTTCACTTTTTTAAGACTACAGCAGCTGGTCTCAGCTCCCCCACATGCTTACAGTGTTGTTGTTTTAAGATGATGCAACATAGTGGAAAACATGCCACTGTCCGTTTTCTTTTTTCCCTCTTCTAAATTTAAAATCTGCCGCTGGGCATCACATGCACAAAATGACCTTTTCGGTTTTTTTTTGTTTTGGCAAAGAACAAAATATTTTGCTTTATTTTCACCAAATAATACTGCTTAAGTGATTTTGAAATAATAACTGCTTTAATTTTATGCCATCCAACTTATGATTCAAGAGTCTTACTTGAATTTATTTACTTATAAATTTGCATTTGTAGACGACTGCCATGCATGCAGAGGCCTGAATCATTAATGTCAAAAGCACAACATAGAATTGAGTGTCCATACAATCTTCTGGCCTCACGTCTTTCCTTCACATCTGCATTTATGTTTTCTTCCCTCTCCAACAGAGAGAGTCATGTCGCAAAGTGTATGTCTTCCATTTTTTCTTTTCTTTTCTCTAGTTTCCCGTGCCCCCCGCTGAAGCTCACGATGCACTGACATCTTGCACAAGTCTCCTTGCTGTGTTGGTACAAAAGTGGGTCAGGATTTTGACATACCACTTGAGCGGACAGATGGATTTACATCTCCACTGCTCCTGTATCACTGGCTCAGCAGAAAGCAGTACCTTACTCAGGAGCCGTGAGGGAGACGAATTGAATTTGGCTGTCGATATGTGGGCAAGAAAACCAACTGCAGTGGGCTTTCCAAGCCAACACTTTGCTACAGGCTGTAAAAATGGCTACACAGGTGGCAGGTCTTGGGTCATTAGGTATAATTTGAATATTTTACATTCTTGCCAGCCATTTAGACAGAGCACATAACTTTTCAGACTGACTTCTACCTTTCAATCCACTGAGTTTTGTTCTGTTCAGTCAACTGAAAGTACAAGTCTTGGACATTTGCCTGATTTGGATGAGTCATCATAATGAGCTTCATCTGCTTCCGTTTAAAGACTTATTTGGGAAACTGTTTTAAACTTTTTTAACGGCTTATGATTTTTTTCCTTTCAATTCCACAACATGATCATCCAGTGTGTGCATGTTAACTGTTAAAAGAAAAGACTTTAAGGACTTCTGGTATTTTTTTAAATCAACGATTGACTTAAAGTTGTAAATCAAGGGCATCATGCATTAAGATACAATTTCAATTTAATGGGCTCCAACAGATATACATTATGATTCACTAAGACTGCGTCATTGATCGGAAATTTCCCCATTGTGGTACAATAAAGGAGATTTTTTTCTTCTCTTCTTCTTCTTGAAAATAAATGACCACATTAAGAAATTGCAAAATCCTTTAAGGCAAAAAAAAAAAAGCTTTGAACTTTGAAGCAAATGCAATATGTGAAGATATAAAGGAGACAATTAGTAGAGTTCATTAACACCTTTTTCTAAACAAACCTGGTCTGTTCGGTACGGCGACTGCTTGCGCGGCAGACTGAGGAAAGGCGGCACGAGAGGTGGCGAGAGAGGTGCGTGGGTGGGGAGGACTCGGTGGTCTAAGGGCAGAGGAGGCAGGGTGGGCTGGCCGACACTCAGCGACACTGGCGTGGGGTGGCCGATGTGCAGGGGCTGGTAGAGGGGCAGTCTGCGCAGGCTGTGAGAGTGGAAGCTGTGAGGAGGCAGGAGAGGCTCTGCGCTCAGGAGCGACGGCTGAAAAGAAAGCGAGAAGACGTTTTTAGTGGTAACGGCATGAATAATAGACCGTGGTGTAACAGCGAGAGGAAGAGTTGGAATGCACACAGGCAGAAACTTGTAACTAAATTGTAGATTTCGAAAGAAAATTGATTTCACACCCGTACCTTTCCTGATGTCAAAGTGTCTCTTCACATTACTCACTTCATTCAGTCTTCCTATACCCACATAAAAACTCTGAGTTTGGTTTAGCATCGTTTTAAAACAAAAGGTGACAAATCTACTACTGGGAACATTCTGATTATCTTTGTTCAAGCAATGATCAGAACCTCTAGCCTCCTCTAATAATTATTCATTTAATTGGAGTGGTAAACACATTTGGAGTGGTTTATTTAACTCCACGTGCATTTTTTTCCTCAGCTCTCCATATCAGCAGATGCAGACGAGTCAGCTATACTTTAGATCAGGTTTTGTTATTTTCTGACAAATAAAGAAAACTGAACACATGTGAAGCTAAATGGTGAAATAAAAATAATATAAGACAACGTAAACAAGGCCCTTATATCCTAAATTAATGGGATCAAAGCTAAGTAAAGATAAAATAAGGTATGTTAAGACAAGATAAAGTCTGCTAAGCTAAACTACACTAAGCAAACCTGAATTAAATTACCCTAACATAAACCAAGCTAAAAGAAAGTAGGAAAAATTAGGCAAACAAAAAATTGGATAAAAATAATAAATTAAATCAAGACACACTAAAATATTTCAAGTTAAGCCAGACTAAGACAGGATGAGATAAAACTAAACTAAATGAAATCAAGAAACTAGACTGACCAGAACTGCAGAATAACATTTAGAATTTGTTAAAGCCAGAGTCTGAGCATGAGTTGTGTCTAACTGTTACCCCCTCACTCCACAACTAACCAATAAGACCTAAAATGGGCAGAAAGGATTTGGCTGTTGGACAACACACCTACACAACGAGCTCTGCTTTGATGCAGATGGATCCAGTGCTCATAATAACAGATTTAGACAGGCTGTTTCATAAAGTCACACTTGTGGTATGTAAAAAAAAAAAAAAGTGGATACAATTCTACACTCAATTATGACATTAGATAGAACTTTTATACACAGCTGTTGCAAACAAAGGCAAGTGCAAACTCATTTTAAATCAACACACTTCCATGCATATAAATATCCGCTCCTTTATTTTGTCACACAGACACAACAATAGGCAATCTCATTCTACGCCAGTCATTTTCAGCAAACAAATCAAAGCCTATTTTCCTCCGCTGGCTGAATCAATCAACTGTGCTCCCCTCTCAGACAAAAAAAAAAAAAAAAAAAAACTATCACAAAATCACAAACAAACATTAAATGGGCTCAAATTACTGCATCCCGCATCTCGTTTAAAAAAAAAAAAAAGCACAAGCTCTCTATTACAGTTGTGCAGTGTCCTGTCAACAACAGCGGCGTAATTAATGTTTCCTCTTTGGTGAGATATAGTGAGGCTGAATCAATTACCGGGCTCGCCATGATCTTATTTTATCAAAAAGCCTGAGGGCATGACGACTCAAAGATGAGGTTTGGATGCAGACAAAAAGTTATTATAAATAAACCAAAATGGTTTGTGGAAAAAAAAGAACACACACACACACAAACATTGTGCAAATTACTGACCTTATAAATATTGGCTGTGGAGGGTTTGGGTGGAGGCTTGCGTCGTGGAGTGGGTCGGTACCTGGACTCAGTCCTGATGGGGCTGGTGGGCCTGTTTGCTTCCAGAGATCTATCAACAAAGCACATTTGATAAAATATGCTGAATTTTCAAAAAAAAATGTTTCATCTTAAAGAAAGAATGTTTAGAAAAATGACTTTATTCAAAGGCAAAAAACAGGCATGCCTTTAATTCATCTAGTTCTGTGCAGCAAGACGGTGCAGTCAAGTTAATAGTTGATAAAAACTGTTTTTAGGAAGAAAAAAAAGAGTCTGGGTATACAGTACATTAAGGGGTTTCAGATTTAACACTTGTAGCGTTTGAAAACAAAATAACAGCAACCTAAATAAACAATTATCCTTTTTCTAAAATTTTACTCCACTGTTTGTTTTGTTCTGAAGTTACGCGCTACCTGAGTTTCTCCAAAGTGCTCTTCTTATTGCTGGCGAAGAGACGCAGCAGAGTCTTCCTCTTCAGACAGATGACGATGGTGGCCACCAGAAGGCTAACCAGGGTGACCAGGATTGCCACGGCAATGAGCACGCTGTCAGCTGATGCCATATACGACAACACGCACATTAATACACACACACGCACATCTACAGCACAAAACAGTGACAGGACATAAGACTGTTACAGCTAGATCGTGGTCACAGCAACATTTTCTTCTCATTAGTATATAGAGAACAAATTTATAGTGTATTTTATCTCTTGTTGTGAACCATCCATCTAGAACTGACTCCATTTCTTGATTTTTTTGAAAAATAGGTGCTATTGTGTCTGTTTAGGTGAGCAAAGACAAAAGATCTGAACTACCTGCTAGCCTCATTGGTCCACTGTCGATGCTTCCGCCGAAACCTGTTTTCTCACAGAATGGAGGGGCCCAATGTGCCTCACAGTGGCAGTTCTTCTTGTTGTTGCACACCTGCAAGCAGGAGAGATGCAGTTTATATCAGATGCTGCCCTGATTTATCTAGTTTGCCCTTCCGTAAAGAGCATGTCCATAACAGATCTTCTAATGGATAAAACATGTGCGGAAGGGTCCATCCCGCAATGTCTAAAATTTCCAGGGCAAACATTTCATCTGGGAGGATTCCCCTGTGCGATATTAAAGTCCAGCTGTCGGCTGGAGGGAGGATAAAGGTGGAGGGAGCTGTGCGGATGTGGAGGATTAGGACACAAAAGCTTAAGAACCGTCCCTGCCTTTAGGTCACGGACTCTTTCCACTTGATGACGAGCTTAAATGACCCTTACGATGTTTAAGCTTTTATTGTCTTTTAAGCAATTCAGCACACATTCTAAATATGATCTTTAAATTTTTTTATGAGAACAGCTTTATTGATCTAAATCTAATAGATGTAAATAAATATTTTTACAAAATCTAGGAATATCTCTGGATAAAGCTAAAAGTCTAAAACTAAAAGTCAAGTGTGTATCACAAATAATAATCCGTCTGTATGCTTAGTGTCTTTGACATGCAACATGGAGATTTATGTACAGAGAGATTACAATTGAACGTTTATTAAATACAGAATAATTTCACTTTAATAAACCTGATTGATAAAATATTTAACTTTGACCTATGTTGCAGCATGCACCTTTCAAGAAAATGCAAATGTGGAGAAACAGTCATCTTTAGGGCAAATCTAAAATCTTCATGACATTAAAAACATATTCGTAGATATATACATATTGTTGTGCTGTGAGCAAATCAAGGTAAGTGCTTCTTTTGCAGATCATAATAGCGCTTACTCATAGGCTTTTATGTTGAGGCAAACTTTAATGAATTACATAAGGGAATAAAAAAACCCAATAGCTTTGATTTCACGTTGCATAGATGTCTTGACATAATTGACAGTGAAGATCAGTGGTTACTGTGGGCTAATACTGCCTGTGGTGAATGCTGCAATTACAGAACTAAACAACAAAGTAAATAAAACATAAAAGCATCCTTTGTTGAATTATTGAAAAGAGATGCTGTGAAAAAAAGGTGATCATTTAAAAACAAACACAGATCTACTGTAGCCGTGTTACCGTTATGTTCTACCCTGTTTCATTGTTGAGAAAATGATGGATAATTTCAAGTAAACCCAAAACAATGTGTTTAAATGAAATAGATTTGACCTCAGAGGAACAATATAGATTAATTGTACAAAACCAGAGTGAGCTGCACTTTAAATACACTGTTGCTTTTTGATTGTTTTGCAATTACAGTGCAGAGAGGGAGCAACCTGATTGTCCATTTGGCCAAAATGTAAATGAATGGATAAACACTCAGTCTTCAGAGGCTTGTAACACTCTGCTGTGCATAATTTACCACTAAAGAGTGAACTAAAAGGCCGTTTGCACTCACCCCACGTCCATTGCACTTCCCGGAGCATTCATGCACGCCAAAGACACTGACATTCTGGCACTGTCGGTTCAGGCACACCTATAAAGGGAGAAGCATCATTAAACATTTTTGGATGCGCTGAACTGCAAAGGCGAAGATGATGAACTGAAAAAGAATGTGAACATGAAGCAAGAAAGGTTTTCACTGCTGCTGCACATATCTGTGGAAAGTGCACCATACAGTAAGACAGGCACAGTTAGAGGGAAGGGGGACATTTCATTATTAATTTTTTTGTTAATCTAATGTCCCTAGATTGGCTCTGTAGGTATGTAATTTAAAAACTTTCAAACATTTTTTTGAAGATACAGAAAACGAATGCTGTGATTACTAAGGAATGAACAGAAACGTCAAACTAGAATAAGACAAAAGTATACATGCATAAAAAATAAATAATAAAACCAGATGCCAGGTGTTTTTAAGGTAGAAAATGAGGCCTACATTAGGTGAGCCGTTTGGAGCGCCCATTTTCCATAAATTGCCCTTGCATTGCAGGCTGTCTGCGGCCAACGTAATGCTCTGATTGGCATGGCAAATACAAAACCTTTCTAAGAACAAAGGCTCGTAACAAATGGCTACCTCCAGGCCATTAAAATTTCTAGATAATGAGGAGCGCAAACTCATGACCTGGGAGACTGTAACCAGGAAACAAGCTGGCAAGGCTGATAACAATTTTCTCTATAAAACTCAAATAAAGTACAAAAGCGGTTTAGCACCAAATGTGAGTCCCTTGAAATAAAAAATAAATAAAAAAAATCATGACAACTATAAAACTCTTTCATTTTGGTACTATAATTATTAATAAAATATGCTTTTAAGATAGTTAACTCATTCAACTTTCCTTTTCTGGCTCTTTAAATATGAATGTAACAATGTGTTCCAGTTTCCGGTTGGACTAATAGAGTGTCTAGTCAACAGTTAAGAACAATTTTCTTACAAAGTTGTCATTTTTACAATGTGGCTCTTGCAAGTTCAGCCCGTTTTCAAAGACCACAAAGATGTTTTACAAGCTAAATTCACAGCTATGAAAGGAAGCAGGGGCTAGAAAAATCATCTACGATTTTATGTCAAATGCTCTCACAGAGAAAAAAAACGGGTCGTGTAGCTTCTCCTGTAGAGACAATTGAGAAAGAGCTCTATCCCAAGGCTGATGACGGAAGAAGAGAGGTTGAGAGACACTCCTAATAGGATAACTGGTTGCTCTAAGCGGGCTTGTTCAGTCCTACGCATGAAGCGTACAAATGAATCTCTGGACTCATGAGTTAACTTCATTATTTCTTTTCCCTCTAATGCTCAACCTGCTCAGTGCCTGAAGGAATAGAACAGGCGTACAACTGTCAGTATTTAATAAGAGGCTTGTGCATTTCTGATGTATCACTATAAGCACTCTACAGTTCCTCAGTGAATCTTCAAGTCTTAAAAGACAAACACACTATTTTCTTTCATGCAGTGACCACTCACCATGTTTTCGCCACATTTAGTTCCAGCCAGAACGAGTCCAGGGTCTGGCATGTCATCACCCAGGTATACATGCGTCCCTCGGCACAGAATACGCCCTCCTTCTTGCAGTGGGATATTAGTTTCAATGGAAACGGCATTTGTTCCGATTACTGGCCGGTTGGCGCCACCCTGGCACTGAATTTTACCGCATTTGGCGTCCCTGAATTTAACATACATATACACAAAAGCATTCAACAATACCCGATACAAATGCGGGGTGTCAATCACTGTCAAACATAACAAACAGATAAACGAGTGCCAAAGAGAGCTGCCATCATTAAAGCAATTCCATCTTTTAACAAAAAGCTTGATGACAGAATTCCCCCAGAGGGGGGAAATTCTTAGAACAATTAGATTACAAGACCGCATGAAATGATCCATTTCTTGGAGAGTAATTTGCCATTATCTTTCACAGATTATGTTTTTCTTCCATGTAAGACTTTTTGTTCGAAGACCACATGTGAGATTCTACGACATCATTGCTAATGATGCTGCTTAAAGCCAGTAAAGTACTGTATCTGTAGTTCCACTGCATCAGTGCGGTATCAGAGGCGTACCTCGCATCACATTTGGCAAAGGAGCCTTTGGAGTCCTTCCCACAGTTCCCATAAGGATCACCTGCAGAATTGACTCTCTGAAAGCAGATCCCAGGGGCAGGTTTGGCTCCTGCCAACAAAAGACAAAAAAAAAAAAAAACAGTCATCAAATTGGGAATGAAGATTATTTAATAAAAATCTGCACACACACCCATTGTATTTATTTTGTCGCTACAGTTTTACCTTGACCCCATAAAGTGATGCATTGTTGCTCGTGAGTCTGACAGATGCCGTTGTAGCAGTAGCCCTCAACGCTGTGGCAGGCATGTCCGTCGTGCAGGTAAACGTTGGCCGGGCAGTGAGGACTGGCCCCGGTGCAGAACTCGGGCAGATCACATGCATTGCCAGACTCTCGACACAAGGTGCCAGCCAGTTTCAGCTGTGAACATGTACATTTTAATCAACCACTGGACAGACTCAAACATACTGCTGAGTTCCACTGCGTCTGCACACTTTCAGGGCTTTGTAAATGCTCCGTTATGTCATAATTCAAACATGACAAAAGCTCCACCTAATGGATAATGTTTGGCCCCTGGTGTGCAGAGTGAAAGTGTATCAGTGAATGTCAGAGCAGAAGTTTGAGTAATTCGTTACTGTGAGTAGCTGTTGATGTATTTTAGTAGAACGTGGTGGAAATGACATCACCATTTGTGATAGATGCAACGATACTGTACTCACATTGTCAGGGAATATAAATTCATATACTGAGACAGTTCTTAAACACAGTTACAGAAAATAGTACATTCTAATACAATCTAGACTATGGCGAGTGTTGCATTAAAAACCAAACATGCTTTTATGAAAAGCTGCATAAACATGGACCCCCTCAACTTATTCATCCTAAATATATAATTTTTTTAAATGAGTAGGTATGTTAGAGTGGGGATTTCAGTATTCCATGCAAACTAAAATGAGAAAATAAATAAATCAAAGCAAATCTCTGCAATCCAACCTGACCTT
>JAVKLF010000073.1:9490109-9500740 GCA_034783495.1 Millerichthys robustus | reverse complement strand
CCATGCAGACGGTGTTTGCTTCTTTACCTCTTGTAACTTCAGTAACCTAACAATTGATTTTAAACTTTGATCAGGGGTCCCTGGAAGTGATGCACGCCATGAAAATCTCTGACCTTATCGGCATCCAGAAAGGTCTAATCAAAGTAGCGCAGTCTCTGAAGAAGATGAAAGAAACTTTTCAACTCATGCACAGTAATGTCAAGTTATAGCTACTTCAACATGAATTAAATCTATTAACCTGCTGTACTTTTTAATGAAGATAATTACAATATATCAATCCATGCTCTATCCAGATCACGTGGAGGCAACGGCTTTTCATGGAACGATGAGAATTTTTGTCTCAGGGTACGTTCTCAGATTGTCTCTAAATTCCACATTTTGAAGTTATTAATGATTTTTTTATCTTTATTTTTTCTAATCTGGTGCACATTTACCTGCTATGACATACCTTATGTGTTTAAAAAAATGATGTCATTTGCTGAAACTGTTTTAGGTGGCGAGATAACCCCATGCTTCCAAAGGGAATGCTGTATGAAGGCGTCAGCAATGAGCCAATTTTACTATCAGGTGGAAGTGCAGCCCAGAGTTCATCTGTTCAATGCTTTGATGCCTTGCTATGCATCCAACATGAGGGTGAGACAGGTAAAGTTGTATTTACTTCTACATGTAACTATTTCAGTTGGTTTCCATGAATGAATTCTGCTCTTTGTGCAGTCAGTCAATTGCTGTGGCACAAAAAATACTCTCTGGAGAGACTATTGCTTTTATTTTTTTATAGTCTTCTCTGTGCTGTCTTCATTGATTTACCCTTTCTAGGAGACTTCCTGACACGCATGAGAGATTATATGCCTCCTGCCCACCGTCAGCTGATAGAAACTCTGTCTGTCTGTCCATCACTGCGAGACTTCATCATCACTTCCTCCAGCTCTGACCTCTGCAAGGCCTACAACTCCTGCGTCTCTGCGCTGGTTGAGTTACGGAACTATCACCTCAATGCGGTTGCCAAGTACATCGTTGTGCCCAGCAACCGTGCTCGGTCCATGGGGTGCCCTCTCAGAGGGGTGGGCTCTGCGCTAAACACTACGGGGACTGGCGGGTCTAATCTTATGGTCTTCCTCAAGAGCGTTCGTAACACCACCCGAGAAGCTCTGATCTTAGATCGATCAACAACATCGAGAGAAACTGGAATGTAACATTTACAATGCAATATCTTGTGCACACAGTGCCATTTTTATACACTATGTTTATATAGTTTTATTTATGAGAGGTGTAATGAAATGAAGTATCTACATTTTTTTTCCAAGGCTAACATTTGTCAATAGTAGTACATTGTCTGTACACTGCAATGCAGTCACTTATTTATAGGAAATGTTACAGTGAGCTATAATATGGTTGCAGAAGAGAGAACTAACAGTTGAACTTCTCATTCAGGTGTAATGGGCCTTTATGCTGTATGAAATTTGTGTTGTGATGGTCTGCAAACTGTAAAACAGAAAGTTGGCAAAAACATTGCAATTTAGCCGTAACTATTGCTCTTAATGGTAGCTGCTACCAAACTTGTCAGACTGAATCAAAGAACCGGTGCAAAGTTTGGAAACGGTATGAATGGAATGAATGGTACTGAAAGAAAAGTAAAATTTCACTAACTCTGCAAAATAAATCTACAAACTACTTTTTTCCGTTGATCTGCATGCTAACTGAAATGTATTTTAATATAATTGTAAAAATAATTGTAAAGATTGTAAAAAAAAACTTTACAGACCTTGCTGCTGAAGATGGACATATTTTTTTTCTGGCTTGATTTAACCACATTTAACCACAGCCATTTAAAAAATCTAAACATCTTTGAATTCTAAAACACATTTTGATATTCTTATATGAAATGACTTACTGGATAAACTTTTATATTTATCTGCAATTATGTCAGTTATTATATTGATGTTTTGAACTGTTTTAATGTGGGAAAAATCAGTCAATAAGATACACTCTGCACTGCATATTATTGTGCAAATGACAAAGAAATGTGTGTAGAAAAGTGAAATTAAGGGATGTTTATAAATATTGAAAAATTCAAAGTGGGGGGGAACAAGCTGGAGACTTAAAATACAAGCCAAAAGAATATCCTGCAGAGAATGAAAGAGAAAGACACAGTGGTTGTGATAAGGGCAAAGGATGATTGTGGGATCAGGTCACTCAGTTTGATGGACTGGAACTGTCTCACCCTTCCAAAGACACCCTTCTTTCTGTTGAAGACTGATTACATTTGAAGAGTGAAGAGAGGGAGCACCACTGCAACAGCTGCCGAGCCCTCGTCATGGTCCAACTCTGTTTCACTAAAACACAAGCTGAAAGTGCGAGCACTAGCAGAGTTTTCTGTTGTAGTGGAGTTGCAACACGCCACGGTGTTCCATTCTTTCCTTTCTCATCCACAGCATTATTCGCTTTCAGTCAACAGTGGCACAAAAAATTTGAATCTAAGTGACGTTGTTTTTTATTTTTATTTTCCTGAATAAAATGCACATTATTGTAATTAGTTTTATGCAAACACACTGCCACTTGCAGCATTTCCTAAACCTTATCATGAGAGGTCAAATGCTGCCATTTTGTTAACGTTAGCAGTGTCTCTAAAATATGCACAAAATGTCCTCTGGTGTCAGTCCCATAACACAACCTCTAAGCAATATGTGACACGTGGAGCAAACGCTGTCATGTAAATGAACTGAATCTGTCGAAGCGGGACAGGTGTTCATGCTAAGTCACATGACTTTTGTCCTTGAGACGGCTAAGCTGTTTTTTTCTATTAGTTTTGTCTCCGGACTATGGTTTTAGTTTCTTGTAAATCTTGTGTGAGACTCACTTATTTGACTATGATTTGTTAACAAAACTGGCTAAGAGATAATAACATAATTAAACTACAGTCCTAAATTCCTACCCTGAACATTGAAGATAACTTACATCACAATGCAAGATACAGGAGTGCTACATTGCTATTATGTGACACAATGGGAATAAAAAGGAGCTCATTTTTAATTGGAGGAATAGTTTAGATTGTTTTGAACAGGTGTTCTATGTTTCCCTTCTCTGTTAGATTAAGGTTAGCAGGTGGACCTGAGATGCTGGATCTTGTAGAATGGTGTTGGTTTGGGCTTTTATTTAAAGTTTTTACACCTGTCCATGCATTAGAGCAAATAAACCCTATTTGGCTTGTGCTCACTTGTTTTATTCTTAAAATTACCCAATTCTTTAAGAAGGCTGTAAATGTTTGGAACAAACTATTTCAAACTATAAATTGGATTATACTGTGTATATATAAAAAAATCTGCTAATAATGAAGAACTGGATCATTTTAGGATTACACTTTTTCATGTTGAATTAAGTAGACATAGTAACACACTGGACCAACTTCAGTTGAAAATGCTTTAATTGTGATGTAGAAACAGTAGAAAAATACATAATATTGCACATAATCACTAAATTGCACTTTCTCAAGGTACAGCTCTTACATGGGTATTAGTGGCTTGATCATTTGTTGCGTAATTCAATGATGGGAAGCCAGCATTTGTCTTCCTGACATTTCTTGTACTTTCAAAATAATATACCCAAAAGATACAAATATAAAGACAATGAAAGGATTTAATTAACACCTGCATTGTAAAAAGCTCTTAGCCACTGCTATTCATCAGGGTTTCATCTATTTTTTTTAATGTACATGACCAAAGCTGGTGGCTACAAGTATTTTCTGCTGAGTGATTACTGTCAGATTCCTCTAGCTCAGTATTTAGCCCTTCTCCTCCGGCTGCAAGTTCAGTGCAAAGTTGGTTGGGTGGGCTGACACACATCTTTTGGCGTATTAGAAAGAACATTTAGAATAGTTTGCATCTGAATAGGGAAATCAATTCATGAGGCAAACCAACTTTGAAAATGTAAACCGGACATGAAGAAACAAGTGATTCAGCTTTGCTACTTTATCTTGCTGCAGTGCCTTAACCCCCAAGTTGCCCTTAGGTCAAAGTGACCCCCAATGCCTTAGTTTTAAAACTGAGGAGGCCTAGTGGGACGTTTTGACTCAAAGGCAGCTCAACGGTTAAAGTGACAGAAATGCAATAAATGTTAAAATAGCCTTTACATTTTATCTGAATTTAAAAAAAGAAACAAAAATCTTTCATTAAAAATACAGTAAAAACGTTTTCTGTTGGTTGATGAAAATAGGATTCAATCCAGATTATTTCTTCTATCTTTAAATATTGTACCTGCTCCTATACGAGTAGTCACAATGTTTAAGCTGGACATTTTGATTTCACAGTACAGTTGCTAAAAAGATAAATACTTTATAAAATAGAAATTCTTGAAATTACTTGCCAGATTAGGAACTGAAAACAGCCGTTCCCTGGCTAGTTGGCTGCACAGTGAGGTAAAACTAATGGGCAGAAACATAAAGGAACCGATTTAAAAAGACATGTAAGGAGACCAGATATCAGCAATGGCAAGTAAACATTCAGTCACACAGGAGGGAAAAGTGCTGCATGTTAACAAATAAGAAAGAAGATAGTACAGAGTCACAAGAACTGTCCATACATACTGTCGCATACTGGGTTTCAGTCTTTTGCACGTTTCAATACCTAAATGTTTTGTGCTTTATTGGAGGTGTGGCTGATGTCCATTCAAATATTAGAGCTTCCTCCAAACAAGACCCTCCACATGGCACCTCCTCTCATTGCCAAGCAGTATGCTCTAAGGGCAAAAGACCAAAAGTGCATTGCATTCACTGGAAGATGCCTAAAAGAGGTTTAAACACAAGGTTTATCAGGACATACAAGTCTACATTTACTCCATGTAAGATAAAAATAAATAAATGAATAAAGCCCAACAATGTTTGTCACAGCTCACCTTATTGTTGAAGTTGTAGATCCTGTCCAGCAAACGTGCCAGAAATAAAATAGACTGAATTGACTGACTGAAAATGTTTTATTTTTGCTGATGTCCCCCCCCACACACAGGACAGACTCAGCTAAATCAACTTGGCTCCTGACATACATCGTCCATTTTCATGGGTTGATCATCTCCATCTGCGCATTTCTTCAACCTTTCTGAGAATAATTTGGGTAGTAATGCACCCAACAAAAATGGCTGTTTCCAAAGCCTTGATGTTTTATTTAAAGGAACCAGAGTTTCCAACGGGCATGCTTCTTGGACTCTGTCTTGGACTTGCGTTTTGGGGTGGACGTGAAGACTTCATTGGAATAAGGCAGTGCAGGGCATTGTTTGCTGTCCATTGGACAAAGTCTTTTCATCAGAGGCTGCAGTTTATCCTCCTGCTGTTTAAAGTCCAGCTCAACACTGTAAATGAAGCATAGGAAGTGGAACGTTACAAAGTCTAGATCATTCTGTTAGCTTTGGTCATTCATAGACAGAAACATCAGAGACTTTAATTTAAAAGTTTCAAAAGCCCTGGACTAGTTTGTTTGGTAACCATAATATTTATAACTGAGTGTTTGAGTTAGTTTTTATGCTAATAATCCACAGATGTTCAGATGGAGGCTTGGATGGAAGTGAAAAGGTTTAAACTCACTCACATACACCATTGTGGATGCCTTTTCCTGCCTTTTCCATGCCTGAAGTCAAAGGGCTTTTTCTGCATAAATTATACAGTATTTGCATAAAAAAAAGAAGCAGGATTTGGGTTGCTCCTGACATCAGACCTCCATATCCGTGAATGTAATCCCAGCCAAGTCAACGTCTGATTTTGTTTCTGCACCAAAGCTGAACAATCTCTCCTTTTAAATCACTCAGGACTGAGCAAAAATGTGTGACCTAATCCCATCTGAATGAAACCATTGAGCGGACACACAGGCCCTGATAAACTGCCTGTATACAAGCAAGGGATAAGTACACTATTGTACATCATTTTCTCCTGCTATTGATTTCAAGTGCTTTTTGTGCAGTTTTTATTCTCAGAATATGAAAATAAACCATAGTACAAACAGTGGAGAATAAATCATACCTCCTATAAAGTTTAGGGGATAAGAAAAAAATAATCTTTTGATTTTGTTCCATTCTATCCCTTCATTAAATTGCAAAATGGCTATATATTCTCCACAGACGTAACTACCGCTACTTATTGGGTTCATTTATGTTGTCCAGAGAATTTAAGGGAGAAGACTGAGCTAAGGCTGAAACAAACAAAAATACAAACAAATAAAAGGTGTAATACAATGTCAAAAATGTTGTTCTCTCTTGAAGTCAGATAAAGGTACAAAGATTGTTTCGATAGGGTAACCACTCTGATAGGCAGTATAATTAGTTCACTAAAGGATATGCTTGACTTAAAGTAATATAATGAAACTGGAACCTGTCCTCACCCCAACAATGAGTGTCAGTTAGTATCAGAGCTCAATTAAAGCCACCAGGGAGCGACCCAGTGGAGAGTAGCTGGATTGGCAGGCAGAGACCTGCAGTGAATCAGTGTATTAGATAAAATATATCCATCTATTCATCCATTTTTTTTTACCCGCCTTGTCCTTTCTGAGTCACAAGGGAGCTGGTGCCTATCACCTGCACTCAATGTCTTGGACACATATAAGAAAAAAATAAAATTTACATCTGAAAATGTGTTTGTTGTTGCGTACAACCTGACATTGTTCTTTTAGTACATAAAAAGGAACTTTTTAGCTTATGTTGTACAAATACCAAACCTGCTCCACATCACTACCTTTACATGCAAACTTTAAAAAAATTGAAATAAAAGCAAAGTCTTGCAGATCTCCTCAACAGTGAGTCACTAACAATGGGAAACACAATTTTCTGAGCAGAGTGAAGCATTTATCTTGACAGAAATGCTGTTTCTTGCAGTATGCGTGGCCCATCTCTTATTTATATCACCCACCGTTCTGTTCCTTCTCTCTTTTTTCACTGTTTGTATCTTTAATGTTAAAACCTTTGCATCATTTATAAACAAGAATCCAAAATAACGGTGACTTGACTGAAAGCGTTGTAGAAGAGCAGCAGCACATTGCAATGCAGCGTGGTCTCAATAACTATTAAGCAATTAATCACTTGGCAGATCACTGCAATTGCTGCACACTGTGGACAAACGCCTTGGTGGGAAGCCAGAGGCAGGCTCTGCACGATGTGTTTGGCACTCGGAAGCAGGTGCTTTGACAAACAAAAGCCCCTATATCTAAGATCATCTCTGTGCACAAACAGATTGAAGCAGTTGGAGACAGGAAGGCTTTTCTCGTCATGGTCTGTGTCTATTTTGTGTATTTTAGTCTGTGTTTATTCTCCTAGTGTTTTCTCTGTAGATCCCTGTGTTTTTTTTCATTCTGTGTCCCCCAGCCCGTGTGGTTTATTCTCTGTGTTCCTTGTGAAGTTTTTGTAAGCAAGCATTTTCTTGAGCTGCCATGTCAGCACGATTTTTATTAATAAATACCATTTTACATCCATTGTGGAATTGTGTCTGTTCCCAGGGTCCTGACTTTAAAACTTCACAGAATGAACCATGTTACCTCATATTTCTAAGGCATTCAGAAATGGAGATTAATCAATCCCTTAGCTATGCAGCATGAGCAACTCTTGCTCTGTGATCAGGAGAGTGCAGTCAGTGATTGTGATGTGCTGAACACATTTCAATGACTGTTGCACCTGAGAGAAATGTGAATGCTTTTTTTTCTCTTTCATCTACAGGTTTCTTTAGTATCATTTCCCCTTTTGCAGTTTCCCCCTTGTCATTCACTCTTCAAACCCTTGAAAAAAAAAAACAAGTGCAGGCCCAAGTACTGTCATGTGCTCATGGCTACGTGACGGGGTGTTGTACACTAAGTCATCAGGAAATGACGAGTCAGTTCTCCTTTTCTGACAGATACAGCTGAAGTAGAAACTTCCCAAAGGTGGTGTAAATATTGTGAACAACTTCTCTCTGTCATGTGCTGTGAAACGAGTTGCTGCTGTATGTTGCAATACTTTCTGCTTTACAGTTACAACAAAACAAAACAAAAATCTCATTACGGAGATGTGAAAAGAAAATGGCACTTTTGGCAATGGTACAGGAAACACCGAAACTTTGGCACCTTAATGTGGAACCCAGTGCTAATTAGATCCTTTTGTCTGATCATGTTGAAAGCCATTTGCCTTTCCCTGAACTCAGCTGTATTTCAAAGTCTTTGTTATTCCCAAATTGGAAACAGTGTATTGTGCAATTTTGAATCAAATGCTGGCTCTTACTCAACACAGGAGGCCAGGAATAGAATTTCTGCTTTGAACTGAGAACTGTTGTAACATTGACCTCTTACTGTAGGCTAGATTTACTCAGTGGTGTACCTTACACAGTTTGGAGTCGATGCTATTGAAAATCATTCAACAATGCACACAGATATGTAAAAAAACATGTAAAAAAACAACTACAAAAAAACCAAAACAACAACTAGAGAAGAAAACCATAGTCCCTATCTTCAGATTGTGTGTTTAAAGTGTTTAAAGTAAATTGTAAGAACACTAGTAATAGCTTGGTAATAATTTCCAATCCTTGCTCCAGTTACATCTAATTTTGCAGATTGCTATAATATCCTACGTGTTACACAATAAGCTGGAGGATAACACCACTGTAGTCAGTTATTAGTTAAGGCTTATCTATATTTGCTAGGCACTGTTCCATTTTTCCCAGGAATATAATTAATTTTCTTCTACATAAAAAAGCTCTATCTAAGAAACCTGCTGAATGCTGGCAGTTAT
The DNA here is from genome assembly GCA_034783495.1 of Millerichthys robustus. NCBI lineage: Eukaryota > Metazoa > Chordata > Actinopteri > Cyprinodontiformes > Rivulidae > Millerichthys > Millerichthys robustus. Next base: position 9,492,013 of record JAVKLF010000073.1, on the reverse strand, counting down.
TACTACCACACAGTTAAAACGCAGCAACAGCATTTATTTTGGACTTTCTAGAAAAAAAATGTCTCTTTTGAAACACTCAATTTGCAATTATAACCAATAAGGTATAATTATTCTACATGTAGTAATAAAAAATGAGGGAAACTGTTGGATTAAAATCTATCTGCACTGCACAATAAGAGTAATTGCAATACAGGTGCGGAGGAAATCTTAATTGACTTTTTTTCCAAGGGTGAAAAAAAACATTGTCATAATAGTCAGTTCCTGTAATATATCATGTGCCAGACTCAACCAATCCATCCTTATTTTTACCTGCCAAATGCATGCCCTATTTGTTGCTGTGATATATGAGGTACTCCTGAATACTTAAGGTGGGAGGAGACTGTCAGGGGAGAACCCAAGCCTGGATATGAACCCACAGATTAACTACCTGAGCTCAACAGCAGATGGACTCCTAAATTTATTGGACATTTTAGATCTGCAAGATGCACCGTGATATTTCAGGGACCAGCAAGTGTCTTTGCAACGTGGACACCCCCCCGTTCAACTTTGAGTGGTAATTGGTGACAACATGCTGGTTTTAGCTGATTTTAATTTGCCTCGCCATTCTCAGTACTCCTTATCAGTGTGTCATGGAGTAGTTTGTTCAGTGGATCACTGCTGCACTATCAGCACGTTTAACTCACTCAATAAGGCACGCCTTAATAGCAGAGGGGCTGGAGATGGGATCGCACGGTTGGGATAAAAAAGTTGTTCTGAACAACCTGCAGCAATAAACACACTAAGAACATCAGAATCAGATCCTAGGCAGTTTTGGCAGCAGGACTTTGACTGGGGAATACCGCACAGCCCCTTCCTTTGTGCAGAAATTCAATGCTTGTGATACTTTCTATAGCAGAGATTGTGAATACTGTGAATGAGGATTTAGTGACTGTTTGAAATCTGCCAAATACACTGAAATAAACAGCTATATAATGATACATTGAACAGACAATATTATGATCTCATACTTCATTAGCACTCTGCAGAGTGTATCTTTAGTGAGATTTTTTTTTCTACATGCCACATGCCTCGGTTTAACAATAGACCGAGAACAAATCTATTGCTACCAGAAGCTGTTCAAACTTTAATTAAACCAAGTCCTTTCAGTGACACGCTACATTTGTGCATTTTGTATTATCAGGATATTATCAGAGAAATGAAAGAGGGAAACTCAGCCAGACACTTTACCAAATAGCGCTTCTCTATGTGTAGTGAGCTTCAGTCTAACAAAACACAGTATGCTACCGTTACCAATCTAATGTTTCCACTTAGTTTGATGGCACCTTCAATTTCTCAATTATTCCATTTTGCTGCATCTGCAGTAAGACATAATCAGTGTGTCTAACAAAAGAAAAAAAAATCAGTTGATACACCTCACAAGCTCATCTATGGATTTCAGAAAATAAATGGTTGTATCCGCTCTATTTAAAACCCTGTGTTTGAAATCTACAACAAAGCCTAAACCCTTAAAACAGAACAAATCAATAAAGATCAATATTGTTTGATCAATAAGTACTCAAATTCCACAGACTGCCTTTAGGACACAAATTGACATGTGCTGCTTCTGTGTCACAGTGCACATCTTGATTAGATCTAACTCTGTATGCTTTGTCACATTAATTATTTGTAATCATTGCATGAGCCAGGCAATTATTCTCATTAGAAGAAGTGAGAGACACTGTGTTTTGTTCTGACAGATAAAGCATTTTTTTCTTTCTTTTTCAGGTTCTTCAGAGAAGGGTTGTTGAATTACCTGACAGTGGTGATGCTTAAGGTACACTGTGTTAGACTGGGATTCACAAAGTTCATCAACCCAAGGAAAGATTTCTTATTGCTATGGAACTTGCACACATGTGTGCATATCC
>JAVKLF010000073.1:9463915-9481558 GCA_034783495.1 Millerichthys robustus | reverse complement strand
CAGATGGCCGCTCGTACTGAGCCAGGTTCTGCTGGAGGTTTCTTCCCGTAATCGGGGAGTTTTTCCTCTCCACTGTCACTACATGCATGCTCTGTACGAGGGATTGCATAGGTCCACGACTCGAAGCAATCTGCTGGGTTTCTTCTATAATTTCCTGTAACATCTCGATTGTAATCAATTCCCTCTCAAGCCTTCCAGTCCCGTTCATCTTTAGGACTGATCCACCCCCAGTGTCCGGGCCCCAGGGGGAAGACTACTCTAATATCTATCCTAGACTACTCATCTGAATTTCACAGCAATTCACAGTGTACAAGTCTTCAGCCGGGGCTCGAGCATCATAGAACTCTATTTCCTGTCAATAAACCTTTCTAATCGCATCATGTTTTGTGTGAGTCTTTCCAGATTGAAATGCATTCATTTAAATAGCTGTTAGTCCTTTAGTATATATATTTTTAGTTTGTCCCCATTCTGTGTTCCAATTTTCAATGTTTTTTAACATTATTGATAAACAGATGCCCTTAAATAATGCAAGTTTTCATGGTTATATACTTATGTCTGAACAACATTTTGTCTCAGTCTAAAAGCTGCAACACTTCATCTAACACTTAAGAACAATTCAGACTTACCAGTTAGCCTAACATACATGCTTTTGATCTGTGGGAGGAAACCGTTGTACCAGGAGAAAACCCACACATGCATAGTGAGAACATAAAACTCCACCTAGAAAGGTCCCTGGCCGGGATTCGATCCACCAAACTTCAAGATCAGTGGCAACAACTCTGCCAACGGTGCCACATTGCCACCCACTCCATCAACATATTTAGGAGAATAAAACAAAACAGATAAAAAAAAGACTTTGTCCTTTAATTGTTCTGACACACAGCTCCACTCTTCAAACACACTTAGGCCATCCTCATGCAATGGCATCTCACATTCCCGGCCAATTGTTTGATGATCTGCTTCAGGAGATCATTTTGGAACAATAATTGTCCTCATGTTGCTGGCTTTGCTGGGTTTTTTTGAGGAGGGGTTTGTCATTATTAAAATACCCTTTATAGACTCCAATACGCAACTCAGGAGAAACAGCTTTTCTGTTAGCATCAGATACTACTGCTGAATTATTTAATAGCCGAGATAACAGAGTGTGAGTAGGTATTGTTTTCCGTGGGAGGTGTGTGCTCAACAATCTCATTAAGTCATTGGACTGCTAAAGTAGCTGACTTTGCTTTTACTCATAAATGCACTACAACACGTTTGTTTTATTTATTTATGTTTTGGCAAAACAGCAGCACGCATCTTTTAAATATTTTGTGGTTTACATTTAGAATAGGTTGTTTATTCCTACAAAACTGGTGAAAAAAAAAAAAACTTAATTTAAGAGTGTGTAATAGGTTGCCATTCACTTGCTTTTTGTTTTGTATAAAACATACATTAAAGAAGCAAAACAACTTAAAACAATAGTTTAGATTAGTGTTATTCCTCACATCCAATCAAATCTACTGCTTCTCTCTGGAAGAATACAATCAGCCACACATAAAGCTAACCTCATGTCCAACTGACTTCATATCGTTTTATGGAAAATATGATCTGTTGTGCAGAATACTTGACGGTATATTCCCCAGAGTGGTTGGTGGTGTTTTGTTTAGAAATGGCTTTAGGGTTTTTGCAGCTTAGCCCCCTAGCTAAAGGTGTTTACTACATAAAGAATTCCTCTTGTGGTCTGAGGTCTCCAGCAGAGGAAATGGCCTTAGAGCAGCTGGGGCCCACACATAGTTGACTGGAAATAATGACTGGTGTTGAGCTCTTCAAGCTGTATCTACCTGAAGGCACTGAAGCTCCTCAGGGGGAAATTTATTATCATCACTCCTGAATCTCAGCTGTGCTGAGTGAAGTGGCGAAGTCACAAACTAAACACAAAATATGAACTGTGAAGGCTCTTCAGTCATGCTGTAAATTTGTTTTGAGTGAGTTAGCTGAATGTACAGACTGTAAACTCTGAAAATAACAACAAAATACTCATTAGGAATACATTTATACAAGAACTGGTGGTGATTAGTTAAAATATAGAGCCAGACTGAAACCACCACAGCATATTTAAAAAAAGAAAAAGTAAGGGAAATTGTGTTTGGTAGATTGTTTCTCTGATGCTTCTTGGCAATGTCATACCAGGCGCTTGATTGGCAGCACCTGAGGGTACCAGAAGTTCAAAACAAGTGTCAATAGCAACAGCAATATAAGCTGTTTTGCAGAGAAGATTTGGTAAATTACTAGCGACCTGTCCAGGGTGTACCCCGCCCGTTGCACAATAACTTCTAGATCTGGGCACCAGTGACCTAACTGTGACCCTAAAAGAAAGAGGAGGGGTAAAATATAATAAATGGAAGGTTTTGACAAATTTTTCATGGGCGAAACCCAGATACTAAGCTCTACTGCTCATCCCACAAATGCATGTTCTCTAGAATTGTGGCACCATTTAAAAGTAAAATTAACAGGCTTATCAACAATGTAAGAATGTTGCCAAAAATAATTGTTACAACAAAGAAATAATTTACCAGACATGGATCCATCCATCCATTATCTGTTGACATAAGAGTTTTTTTTCTTAGTTTTATCAAAGTTTAATGGCATAACAATTTCTATAAAAAGAAATCCATTCACAAATATATTAAACAATTAAAACAACTCTGCAAAAATCTTTAAGAGTAATTCAAATTTTAAATTTGAAGCATTAAAAAAAAATTTGAACATCGACTAGAGAAAGACGTGAGATATGTCCTTTTGCATATGCAAGGTTCATGCTTTTGCACAAGGAAATGAAATGATGTCTGATATGGTTGAAGGGAAATGTAAGAAAAACCTGGTTAATCATTTTCATATGACAAGACATTATGTGACAAATAAAGTCCAATGAATCGTTTATTACCACACAAAAGCAAGCTATTCATGGTTTTGCAGCTCCTCTGAAAGTAATTATGTTTTATCATCCTGAGACATTGTAAATCCATCAGTGTGATTGTTCTGGTGGGGAATTTAAACTAAGAGACATTTCCTTACTGTCACTTTCACTACCTTTGGAAAATCTGTAAAACAGAAACTGCATAGAATGAATAAAATAATGTTCATTTCTGGTGTGCGGTTGTCTGCAAAAAAAGCACACGTGGAATGAAATTGAGGTTATGGTTAAAAATATCAAATTTAGTTCCAAAGACAGCCTAACATTTCTTTAAAAAGTCATACTGATTGATGCGTTTCAAGCAAGCTTTAAACAGATTTATTGGTGCTTGGAAAACGTGTTGTGATTGACTGTCAGCTACCACCTCACCTAATTCTATCTCACTATCTGAAAACATAAATAAATAAATACATTATTTACATTATTAAAGTATAGCTATTTGTGTGTAGGCTACGGCTAGATGTCGAAGCCATCTTGAATTGGATTGAAAGTTATTCAGTTGTAGATATATAGCCAAAAATTACATTTGCAAGCTTAAATATAATGTTTAAATAAATGATCATGAATAAGTGCATTTACATTGTGCATGGGCTGACTTGTATGTTCTTTATCTGCATATTTGAGCAAAGATTAAAAAAGTAAAAGTCAGGAGGGGAGTAAGTATTGGTGTGTGTGTGTCACCGTTTCAAAGAGAAACCTTTACCAGCATCTTAAAGAATGCACACACAAGCAGACAGGGACTGATAACAAAAAGCAGGGGAGTGTTTTTTTTTTCCTCTCCAGACTTCCAGCCTAGTACTTTACAATGCAGTTGGTTCATGGAAACCAAACCATTTAGCTTTGACTTTCTTCCTTTAAAAACTTTGCAAACTTTGCATTCTGCACTGCTTTCAGTAGCAGATGGACACCCACCTACCCACCCCCCAAAATTAAGAAAAATACACAAATGAAACAACTAGCTCAATCACATTATACAGCAATGATATGGGAGACTGTGTCTTGAATTCACACACAGTTGTTTTGGATTATGAACCAGACAAAAATTTATTGGAGTCTAGTATTTGTTCTGAAACATGACTTGGCATGCACTTTGATTTGTCAAGTTGTTGTTTGTTGAAGCAGTTTCACTGATGAAGAATTTGTTCAAGGCTGATTCACATGAGATCATATTATTTTACACTCAGAAACACCAATCTCACACCACTGAAAAGGTAATCACATCTGCAGGAAGTCTCTAAGCGCATGCAATTTCTCACGCTGTTGTGCAATGCATGCGAAAACAGCTAAATGGATCGCACAGAAAAAAAGAAGGGAATCAAGAAAAGCTTTTTAATGAGTTATTATTGTTGGAAGTCAGTTACAGGGAGAGTGAGAGCCAGCTGAGTGACTGGCTGTTGTGACACATGGATGTAATCATACTGTTGAAAGAGATTCTCCTTTTTCTTGACGTTTTCTTTCTCCTCCTTCTCACAGCAAGCTATCTCTACTAATGACCTGAGGTCCTTCTCTGATTTGGCCTCAGCTATCCAAAGGATTATGAATAATGTATTGAGTCTAAAATTGCAAGAGTAATCCTCTGAAATCTCCTTATGTATCCTGACAGACCACGTTGTCTGTTCCAATTGCCCTTCAGTTCTTTAAACAGAAAATGCTGCATGTGTTAAAAAATGTCCTTAGCTACAGTAACGTGATTGATTATTGTGACCCCAATGCTGGAGAAACATAATACTTATGAGGACTTTTAATACAGGGTTGTATCCATTCTCATTGCAACAGGGACTCTGCAACACTGCTGACTCATGGTTTCTTCCTCATTGCAAACTAGAGAAAAGCTGACTGCTTTGCTAAGATTTCCTTGTATTCTTGTCTGCCTGCATAAACATGATGAATGCAGAAACATATCAATAGAACATTTACATTTGAGAAAACTGTCTTGCCATTCTCATAAGTAACAGTCTAACACATTTCAATCAGCTTCTTCCATCCAAGTGGATTCCGTAAAACTGCACCAAACATATGCATTGCAGTTTAAACCTGTCTTTCCAATTAAAACACAAGTTGATGTTGTGCATGCCACCGTGCACTGACTCTTTTTTGCATGTGAAATATTTACTCATCATTTGCATTAATTAGAGATTGACATTGCACCATTTATTGTGCTCATAAGCCTGAAGGATGTTAGATCCTTTCATGCTTGTGTCCTGTCCGTGAGACTTTGCTATGTGGTCCTGTATGATGTTACAGAAGAGAATAGGTTTCTGTTGCAGTAATATTTATCTCAGCTCTCCTCTGTACTTGTGTGTCGAAAGCAGAGCCAGTCAGTTTTCAGAGCTCCACAGTCACGAAGACATGTGCACCATCTTTATTCCAGCTGTCGCACAGGGCTATCCATATCTATCCTGGCTGCAGGCAACACCGGTGAAAGTTTGCTTTATGACTTTATTAGCTTTAAACATTTATCACGAAGCAGTAGGTTTCATTATTGTAGGAAGCTTCTATCTCTGAAATCTGTGAAATGGATTCTTGGGAGGACTACGTTTAAAGAGTCTGATATGAAATAGGACTTTTTTCCCCTTCCTACTTTATTTGGGTCTTTGTGGTTTGATTTTAAGATAATTGTGTAAGCATCTATTCCTAAAACGTCTGTCCTGCATCAGCTTGATGAGTTCAAAGACAAACAAGAAGACAGTTCTGAGTTTGTGTAGCATATAAAAGAAAAAAAAAACAAGTGAAACTAATGCTTAAATTAAAACAAACACACACAAGTGGCACCTTTAAGAGCAAAAGTGTTCTTTCTTTGATTCCTGTAAGAATGGGTTTTAAATGAATGACCTGCAGAAAAGAGAGGGACATAGAGAGAGAGGGGGTGGGTGGAGGCAACAGCTGAGACCAAATACAAATGCAGCTCTGTATGTGATGCAGTACCCCAGAGCCCTCTGAGATCAAACACATTATTAGTCCTGACAAGTATGAATCCAGTTTTTTTAGCACATGCAAATGCAGCACGCCACACCTTGCATGCAAATATACTTCAGCAAAGTAAAAGTAATAGGTGCTTTCCTATGATGAGGGTCATTGTGCTGACAGTCTGTTACAGTTAAACACACAATCGTCTATGAGTAAGCACTCATCAATATTCTTCACTATCAAGCCCAGGCAAGTCACAACCACAGCAATCTTGATAATCACCCTCTGCCTCACTAGGTAAGAACTGCATTTCTGTCAGCAGCTGCAAAGATATGCATCATGTTAAGTAGATATTATTCAAAGTCAGATGACATCACCATTTATCTTCATCATTCAATTGTGGAAAAAAAAGCATTTACCACATTCTAGTTATTCATTAAACCTTTAAACTGCTCCCTCCCTAATTTATCAAAATCTATTGCATGCAAGGATCATATGCACTGACTGCAAAGACTTTACCAGTAATCTGTTGAATTTCTAAAGCATTTATTTCCACTTTTATTTGAAAGAGACACAAATCTCCCACTCTTACTGCAGTACATGTGATTATGTGTGCAAGTCCACACACACACACACACACACACAAAAAAAAAATAAGACATTAAGTGTGAGTGTAGGTCTTACCTTGACAAACAAATCAGAGGTGAAAAGGACAAGAAAGCACAGATCCCCTGTAGAGCCAGCATTCATCCATGTATTCAGCGGGTGCCGGGGTACCATCCGACCGCTGGAGCAGTCCTCGCAGGCTGCGGGAGAGCTGAAAGAGAGGCAGCCGGTGCAGTGACAGCTGGAGGAGTTGTGGCACATCCGGGCAAAGATTCAGGTTATCGGGATAGGAGATGGGGTGGTGGGGGGGACAAGCAGACAGTCATTGTCTCCAACCCTCACTGATATCCCCCCTGCTGGCTTCTACTCCATCTTTTCCTCCCTTGTGTCCCTCATACACCTTTATTCAAGCATCACTGACACTCGTCCGCTCCTGTCCCTGCACTCACCAGGAACAGGCACTCACACACGCAGCGGAGATCTCCATCTCGTGGTGCTGCTGCTGTTGCTGCAATCCCTGTTCATTCCTGATTGTGTGTGTGCGTGCGTGCATGTGTGTGTGAAGGAGGACAGGGTGGGGGTGAGCTGGTGGTAGGATGGGTGGGTAGATGGTAGCAGGGAGGCAGACAAGCAAGGGGTACTGTATGCAAGTTGCTGGGGAAAGTCCAGAGTTGGTGAGCTGCATTGTCGGCAAAGACCCCCACCCCCCACCACCACCACACACACACACCCAGCTTGTCGTCCACAGGCTGGCTCCCTTGACACTGAGCTGTTATATAATCTGAAGGGCTTTGGGGGGAGGCAGGGAGTGGGGAGGGAGGGGAAGAGGTGGGGGAGAAATAATAATACATTGTGTTTTTAATTGGATGTCTTCTGCCGTCCTGTTACATTCATATATCTGACACATTGTTTATTAGAAGTGGTGGAGATGGTGTGTGTGTGTGTGTGTGTGTGCACAGGCATGTGTGTGTGTGTGTGTGTGTGTGTGTGTGTGTGTGTGTGTGAGGGGGGGGGGGGGGGGGGGGAGGGGGGGGGGGGGCAAAGGGAAAGAGAAGTGGCTCCATGTCTTCACAAAAGGGGAGAACAGGAGAGACAAAGAGCCAACAGGGCAGCAGTGTTAATGAGAATACAAGACAGGAGAGAAAATGAAATGTGGAGAGGGAATAAAGGAGACGGTGAAATGGAGAGGAAAAGCCCAGAAAGAAAAAGGCTTCTCTGAAAATGAAGAAATTTGGATTTTTAATGCATCGTAAGTTTCTTTCTAAAATACCTTTAGATTCATAGTGTCTTGTGTCCACAACTTTTATAGAATCAATACACAAATGAAGAAATAGTGTATAAAAATACCATAGTTTCTTAGTAAGGAATAAAAGATTGTTAATAAAGTTATAAAACTAACATCACAACTTAGTGGTGTGCCAATAAAATTAAACACTTTCCTATGAGTTGTGTTCTTGCCAATAGCAAATAGAACAACATAAATGATGTGATTGCACAAAATTCAAACCTGGGATGCAAATGAATGTATTTATGCAAGAAGCATCTACATTACTTTAAAACATTTTTTGTTACCGTAACTTGAAAGTGAAATTGGGGGGTGAGTGACATTTGAACAAATCCCAACAAAAACGTTTGTTGGATCATTTAAATGTGTATGTAGCAAACAGCAGCCTCACAAGAAGTCACAAAGTTAAATGACACGGCATCTTTTTCACCAATATTTTAAATTCACCCATTTATATACAGCTTTTCTGTTCTCCCTTTTACACTGATAAACATATGAGTGACAGTAGGGGTTCTGTATCTTGCCGGAGGATACTTTGATTCACAGCAGGGCCCCGAGGATCAAACCTTTGATCTTCTGATTGGAAACCTCCACACCACTGAGCCAATTCGCCCAAGTTCATAAAACTGTTCCAATGCCTGGAAACTTTAGGCACAGGAAATGTGTCATTGTAAAATTTACTCAAATTGAAGAAAGTTTTACGCAGAAAAGATAACATGTGGTCCCCCTCTAAAAATAATTAAATTTACTCTTCTAATAGAGCTCTTTTTCAAGAGTCAAATCTCCTCAAATCAGAATTTATATGTTAGCCTTTGCTAATGTATTTAACTCTATTCTGTGCATTTTGATAGCTAAATTGATTGCTCTGAAACTTTGCTCCCACTCTAACTTTAAATACTCTTTTAACCTGAAATAGAGCAAAAGCAGCTCTTTTTGAGGAAAATAATTTTAACTCTTCAAAAATTACTCAACCAATTTCAAGTGTGTGAATTCCACTGAGTGTCTCCACAGGAAGGCAAAAACAGACCTCTTGAAAAAAATATATACAATAATTTGTCAGGAAAGTAGCTGATAATTATTTCCCCAAGAATACTTAAGATGAATGCCTACCTGTGACTGTTACGAAATTGTTCGAATGTTGTCTGATTCATTCTGCCATCTGCACAAATAACACCAGAAAGACTACAGCATAGATTCCTTGCCATGACTGTGATATGCACAAACATATGCATGCACAAAACCTCATTCTTAACAAAAAAAAGACTTTAAATACACAAAAGGACAATTTCTGAGGACAAAATAAGAATTGACGTTTTTATTGAGCACTTCAGATATTCTAGAGAGAGTTTAAGTTTGTCTTGAAGTGATTCGTGTAAATGTCTAATGAAAGTAAAGTCTCAGTGTTTCTGATCATAAGTACCTCCCACTTGCATAATTATCAGAATAAGACTTATGAGCAACTAATAAAATATGTCCAAATCAACTAGTCAACTATATGCTGTTTACATCACACGGACCAAAGTTAATTCACTTAAGCTAAACAGATATAATATTGCAGGCTCAAGTGAAAGTGGAAATCAACCAACAGGATTGGTCATTAATACATTTGGATGCTAAAACAGTCTGATTGTAATGATGCAAGACTGTAATTTTTCTTCATTATGCGATGCCTTCAAAAGCAATGTTTAAAGAACAACTCATGCAAAAAAGGCTTTTGCTGAAAAAGTTCAACAGAATTTCCTCCTTTGTCAGAGTTCCAACATCATTTATCAAATTTTCTCTTAGATTGTAAGTTTTTTTTTTTCTTTTCAAAGACATCTGACATAGCAACAGGTAGCTTTCACAACTTAAGACAGATCATTTAAAAACTGGAAAGACAAAATTCTCTTACCTCAAAACTCATAAGATTTAAATGTGTTGAAGACTTGGCATGTGCCTGACAAACAAGACCAAACCTTGGTGGCTCCAGCTTCCAACACAGCATTTAAAGATGTGCTGTTAAGATGTTGTCAGAGATTCCAAAAGGACACCTTGAGCCAAAAAAAAGTTTATGCTTGCTTGAGTCTAAGCTATTCTGAGAACACGAAGAAAACCATTAGGCAGGTGATTTATTTTTTTAACACAGGTTCAGTGTAAATCTCCTTTTAAATATTTAACTTCAGTGGCCTTTAATTATTACAAATGACCCTCTTTTCCTTTTTGTATATGAGCAACTGGAAGCTGAAAGTGAAACATTTTCTTTTCCCCTTTCCAAAGCGTGTGCGAGCTACAGCCAGCACAGTAATCTGCTGACTGCTGCCTTATTGATTTAATTGTCTGCTTTCCTCCCACCTCCACTGTCTCACTGACCAATGACGAGCTACCCACTGCACCCACAGCGTACATGAAAATCCAACCTGCCAAAAACAACAACCCCCTTCAGTCACTACACCAGCTTAATCTCTCTGTGCTTAATGAGTGGAACAACACCAAGTTGACAAGTACAACCCCCCCACCCCCCACCCCCCATCCCCCACCACGTTCTGCAATCCCTTTTCAACTACTCTGTTTATTGACCTGCCAACGGCTGTGATGGGAGTGTCCAGATTTATGTAAAAAGTCCTCACTGCTCGCAGATGACTGTCAGCTTAGTCATTTATTACAGTTGGATCCCCGAGGACAACTTGAGCCTCTAGGCCACTGTAAAGATTTATAAGCAGGTCACACTCAATTGGAATGGAGGCTCGAAGAAGTGAAAATGCGCAAAGAAGGAAAATGGCAGATGTTGCACAAAAGACTGAAAGAAAATGTTGGGAGTTTAGAAACAACATTGCTCCACTTTCCTAAAAGTGTTTGTTTCCTAAAACAATGTGCTGGTCTCTGCGAAGTTTTTTCTATTATTATTATTATTTATTTATTTGAAAGTCTCAAAGGTGAAGGAAATGTGCACGGTTAAATGATTTTCTCAGATCCACAAAAGATCCCTGGGTAAAATAGAAATGTTTGCATTACCATATGAAACAGCAAAAGCAGTAAACATTCACTTTTTTTTAATCCTTTATCTAAATTATTCATGAGGATTTTCCCACTGTATGCAGCAAACGCATAAGGATCAAAGCAAGCTTGATAACTGGATATAGTTATAAACATGAATAAAGAAGAACAATATCACATCCCAAATGCACCTGCAAATAAATAAATAAACTAAACAATAACAAAAAAACCTTGTCCATAAATAATGTATAGAACATGGAGAAAAGCTGAACTGCCTGAACATGCACTTTCGCTTCAAGGTTATTAAGATTTAGGTAATATCTAATGACTTACAACAAGTGACAGTTTTTTTCTGAAATGATAAGAATATCATCCTTGGTCCACCCACTTTGATGCAGACAGTAACATGTCAGGAAATGGCAGTTTTTAAAGACATATTAGAATGAGTCAGACCTTCCTAATCTTACAGTGGGCACACTGACATTTTTTGTTTTGTAAAAATACTTACTTAACAATTTGGAACTATTCATTGTTTCCTTTTTTCACATTATTTTGTGAAATTCAAACCAACTATTATACTGAGAAGTATGGTTACCAGGTCGCTGCTTCCAAAAGCTTTGATATTCCAAAAACAAAGGACTGATTGCTGCAATGAACGTTTGCCATAGACAAATTCTGCTATGGTCTTCAAACTTGGCTATAAAACGATTAGGAGTTCAGAAATACAGAAAATGTGGCTTTGTCAAAATCAGACGTTGCTTCTTATGAGTACTGGTCTCAACAAAGTTGGTGCTACTATAAAAAAACCAGCTGGGCACACATTCTTATTAACAGTGCATCACCTTGAACACAGATGATCATTCTCCTGCCATAACATCACATTAAAGTGTTCTTTTTAAAGCAATAATAGGTCCCAATCTATTGACTCTTGCTCCATTTCATTAATCTGCTCTCATTTGTATCGCACAAATGGCATTAATAACATAGTGCCATTAATCACTATTAGTGTCTCCTGAAATCTGACTCAACTATCTGGAAAAAGTCCCTCATTGAAGACAGCATGAATGTTATTTAACTTGTTTTCATTACAGAACACCGGCATGGAAACAAATAATCAATGTAATATAGAAATGTTACATAACCCATAATTTCCCTGTTGGCTGCAGATGATTACTGGGCAACTATTAATCATGGTGTGTAAATACGCTGACAAATTAGTAGTTTTAGAGCCTCTCTTGCCCCATAAGGCAAACTGATTCAGTCATAGTCTATCTGTACAGCAAGGGATGTATCTTTTCCCATGTGTTCTTGCTGTTTTTCCCATTTCTTTACATGCATTTATCTGATAGAATTTAAAGTTTGTGAAAGGATTGCTGGGAACGTTATGAACTCAGTTCTCAGTAAAGTTGTATGAATGACAAAATTCAAGCAAGCCATTCCAAAGAAATGCGAAAGCATAATTAAACCAACTTCTGCATGTGTCTATGACTTTTTCTTATTTTGTATGTTTGCCTTCCAGCCGTAGCAAGCTTTTGCTTAGTGGACACTTTTTGTTTATTGACTTTTCAGTTTATTTGGATGTTTGTACATCAATTTGCACATGTACTGTGCGTCCAGTGAGACCACAAACCTCCTGTGAGACCACAGTGAAACACAGCGAAACTGACAGATGGGGAATGGGAAATACAGATGTTTGTGCAAGTTTTTACTGTTATTTGTATTCAGTTATTGTGGTGACAGCTGTTTTGTTTTCACTAAAAAAAAAAAAAATGTCCCAAGTTGCGCATGCACACACTTGTGCACAACAAGTGTTTACAGCAAAGTTCTGTACAAAGATGCTATCAAACCAATAAATGCATTTTAGACACAAAGTATACGCAAAAATTGTAGCATCTAAAAAAAAAGCTTATATTTTTGTGAGATCAGGTATAACTCAAGAAATAAAAGTACTGACCACCACTTAATCTCAATTAGGCAAAATATCGGATGAAAACAAACAAAAAATAAAACAAACCTAATCAATTTATACAGATTTGTAGGCCAATCAGCTCGCTTTCTTGTGATATTAGTTTTAAATCATAGTATAGTAATGCTACATCAATATTTGAACCTAAAAAGGTGTAATTTCTCAAATGGCATTTCTGTCCCTGCATTAGAGCTGGCCACAGATGTTGAGAAGTAACAGTCGCGATCTCCTACTCTTCCATCATCAAACACATTATGGCCCAAATTTTGTTTGCTTCCAGTCTGTGTCAACACCAACTGCAGACTGGTCACTTTCAAAAAGAGAAGTGAATTCCAAGCCACAGTGATGCTGACTTTCCTGTCATGTGCACACCTTCAAACTATAACCTATTTTGTTGCAGCTGATAAATTATCCATTTGACTTGATTAGAATTTTACATAATATTTTTGTTTTTTTTCAATACAACAAGAAGTACATGATATGCATGTGCATTTAATGCTTTGTAGATAAATCCTGAGTTTCCTCATTTGAAAACTAGTTGTCCAGTTTCTGTGTTTAAACTCAAATGCCATTTTTCAGTGATAACAAACCCTACTGTCCATTTACTTAAAAAAAAAACATACAGATAATGAGGTTCAGGAAATCAGGTTAACATTTAACTACTCAGCAGAGCTTGTACTGTGCCAAAGAGTACCTTCCAGGTCACATGTGGATGAATGTGTATTGTTGGCACATGGTTAGTTTCCATTCACTGCCTAGGTAATTGTAACTTCATTCATGCTTCAGAATGTGGTTTGTGAAGCCTCAAATTTTAATAAACACTTCTTTTGTTACAATTGTTGACAAAAAAGAAACTTTTTAAACTGCTGTCGTGCTCCAATTATGATCAGACCCTTTGGCCAACTGTTGCAGTTGAAACAGTGAAGGTAGAATGTATTGGTGACATTTTTATGCTTGATGCTTTTTATCATAAAGCTGCAGGTTGCTGCATCGTGCTATGGAGCTGTCCAGACATAAAATATGAAAACAGTTTTGAAAGCATTTTAATTTATTAATTTTAATGAGCTAATAAGATCTTGTCACAAATGTTGGTAATTGTTCTAAGGCAGTGATGATTATTTATTATGGCAAATTATAGTGTTCATTTTTTTTTTTTTTACTTGTACATGGACAACAGGTAAAGTGAAGTGTTCGTGGTCTGTCTCTGAAGAAGCTGTGTTAGTGTTAGGGTTAACCCCAACACACAGGAAAATGCAACACATAGCATTACATAAGTTACATACACACGGAGTACCAGATACATAATGTATATGTACTGAGGTGTAATATAAATTGCTACCAAAAAGAAAGGGATTTGTTCAAATTAGAAATAAATTTTAAAAATCTTAAAGTCGATTTCAACATCCAATAAGCATCTATTGTGCAACATTTGCCTTTATTGTTGATCTGAACCATGTGAGAGAATCCACTTTGTTGTGTTGATTTAGACGGTCATCGTTGCTCCTATCTTTTTTGTTGTCATTCCAGACTAACAAGACTGAACAAACATAACCATCTGTTCATGTTTTTCTAGTCACTGAAGGCATTTTTAGCGACAAGTTTGAATGTATACAGCATGTTTAGGTTCTTGTCAACCGAAAGAAGTCATGTCAAAGTATTATGTTGAAGTAATGTGATATGATGGATAATTGTGGCATGATAGGCAATAGATGTATAACATCTGCGTGTCTGAAACTTTTTCACACTATTCTAATTAGCGGAGATGAAGAGAGAGAAAAGGAATCATCAAGGATGTCTCCATGGTAATAACAGAAAAAAAAAACTAGCTTACCATATGGTTGACTGTTAAAGTTTGACACTTTAAATGATGTGAGATTTCCTGTAAGATGTGGTCAGCCTTAAGAATACACGTAGAAACGGTTAAACTTGTGTAGAACTTGGTTTTGAGACTTCCTAAACAGCACATTTAAAACAACCCCCTCAGAAAGTATATTAAAAACTGTACATCCTGTAGCTTTGTGTTCATCCGTCCACTTATGTGTTTCTCATTTCAGATTCTTATTTCACTCTTTACTCACAGTGCAATAAACCGCATGCAAAAGCTGCAACTTTCAAGAGAAAGAAAAAAACTGAAAGTGTTCCCCAGTAAAATTTGACTTCTAAAGCCAGAAAATGTCAAGTTTTGCTAAAGGTTTGGACCCAGAACAAAACATGCACAATGAACTCAAAAAATAAAACTGATTTGTTCAAAGGAAAAAGCTGACGTGAGCTGAAAACTTTACTACAAAAGCACAGGAACAAGCAGCTCATGGAAGACAAACAAGACTGGCTGGACAAGACACAATGGACGGACGGGGAAATGAAGACAATACACAGAATATAAAGAAAGACACTAATAAACTAAAGGAGGGCAAATACATTTATTTACCCTTCATTCAAAGTCATGTTATCTACAGTACATACAATATTTTAGGTCCACAAAATGTGTTACTAGCTTAGTTTAGTTAACAAATTCAGGGACTTAAAATTATACCACAGTACCTAGAAAGTCTTAAGATTTTTGGATTAAAAAAAACAGACAAACAACAAAAAAAACAAATTTGTAATTTTATAAGCTCTTTTTCTGCACCTAATGCTGTTAGCACAGTGGAACATTCATTAAAAATGAAATTAAAAAATGTATTATCTGTGTTATACAACCAGAATGTACTGTTGGATGATTTTTAAAGATTAGCATTCAAGCAAATCTCACTAAGTAAATGTAACGAGACAGCTCTGACGTTAAGGATGTGTCTAAGTTGCCAGTCCAGTCACTTTTAATCAAGTTATAAACTGACAGTTTTTACCAAACAATTCAATTCAAACTAATGGCACTGTAATTCAATCGTTTTTTATTTATCTAAATGCACTCTGTGTCTAAACAGCTAAATGAGATGGTTTATTTTTCCAAAGTCAGCCCATGGAAATCCCAAATGTGTGTATGTTCACCAATAAATTATTAAGAAGGCACAGGTTTTACTTTACCAGTTACATGGAACAGTAAACCTTGCTGTTGAAATGATAATTCATGAATACATTAGCCGTTCTAGGCACAAATCCATTCTTTTATTACCTTTTGAATTATCTTGCAAATTTCACATCTGTTTATTTGTAGTCTTCCATTTCCATCTATTCTTTAGTTTCCATGTCCTCAGCCTTATTATGTTGTATATTTGCTTGGAACCAGCATACAGACAGCTGTGTTTGCTGGTATAGTTTGTCTCAAAGAAACGTTGATCAAGTCAGCCCCATCCAATTGTAGCATATTGCATTGAAGACTTTATAATGACAGATTTGAATCCCCAAATAATCTGTCTCAATTCATACACCCTTGAGATGAAGCTGCAGCTTTGTATTACTGAAGGGAAGCTGTCAGATCTGTCAGGAGCAATAGTGGAAGTGCTTATTCATCACTGAGCTTACATATTATCCACTGAGACACTCACTGCTGATCCCCAGACTGGACATGTACCACTTGTTTAATGTTTCGGAGTAAAAAAATAAAAAATAAATCATACAATTAGTTTTGCCAAAGAAAGCATGCAGTTTAAGCTGCTTAATATGTCTAATTATGTACTATGTATTTGCTGAAGTACATTTTTCATGTCTGTTAAAGGCATGGAGAGAAATCTTTTAATGTTGAGATGACAGACATAAAACTAAACTTTTCTGTTTAGTCCTTTTCAGACAGACAGTAGACAGGTTCAAATTTCCTCAAACTATTTTGACTTAAATTAATCTTAGTGAGGTGAAGGTATCATGTCATTGATGGAAGTCTTAGCCTCAAAACCAAATAACAACATTTTTGTCAAAGTAAATTAAAGTAACAGACTTTAGGTTGAGCTAAAGATCTTATTTTAATTGGATGGGTGTTATTGTAGTTGTGTGACACAGGTCACAAGTAAATTGGTTTATCCGGCACCAGGAGCACGAGGTTTCCAATTACGTAAAGATAAAAGCAGAATTTCCCAGCGTCTGACTGTTTCCTTTGCACCCACGTGTAAAAATGCTGTATTTTTAATTATATGACATTTTTCTCGCATGAGATGCTGGGTGTCAAAGTATAAATTACACAAGAGACAGAGAGCACAGTGAAAACTGTTCAGCGCTTCCAAGGTTTAATGCATGGTGAAAAATCTGTTTGGAAAAGCTCATAGATCAGATTCTTGCTAAAATGTGCTCAGGTAAGCATTATAACAAAATAGACGTGCAACAGAGATATCAGTTGGAGAGAAGCATGCTTCGACCTGCATACTAATGTCACCCGAGTTGTACAGAGAAGCCATGTCAGCTGTTAAGAGTTGCCAGCTACGTCAGCAATGATCTCAGCACAAAGTTTGACAGTCAAGCATCAGGCATGTGGTGTCAAACTGGATCAGGAGTCTCAATTTAGGCTCCAGAATGTGGCTCATGCATGCAGACATGATAATATATTATTAAAGCAGTTAAACAGCCATTATGTTTTGGATAAACGAAAGTTGCTTTTCCCAAGGATGGTAATATAAAAATGATCATGTGTGGGTTTTAAATTATTTATTACTGTATAAAGTATAGGTTTAATCACTGCGAAAACTTTTGTTAACATACAAAAATGCACTGAAGTGTAGTCTTTTTATAAACTGGTCATTGTCAAAGATACATAGAGGTTTCTTATCTTGCCCATGCAGATGAGACTTCTTGTCATTCACCCAGTCCTATTCAGCAAAATACAGTGTTTGTCTTGGCTAGAAATATGCCATAAGATTTAGGGTGCAGTGAAATTCTTATATTTGAAACAAACCCAAGGGCACAGCGAATGCATGAAGGCCAAAGTAAAAACTAAAACTTGAAGCAGAGTGTGGTTAAACTCAGCTTGACCTGATATCACCCCAAAGTAACTGTCAACAAGAATGTAAAATACATAAAATTAAAAAC
>JAVKLF010000073.1:9392637-9406752 GCA_034783495.1 Millerichthys robustus | reverse complement strand
TAACGTACAGTAGTGAATTGGCCTTGCTTCTCCTTCTTGGCTGGCAGGGAACCTTCCTGTTGTGATCCGACTTCTCTTCTTTGATCAAAGAACAGTGTTAAAGCACTGGGAGAAGGAGGAGGTATGAAATATGAATGAATACAGCTGTGTTTTGATGGATATGTCTCAAAGTATCCCAGTAAGAGACTGCTAAAGGCCAGGAAATCTGTTTGTGTTGTGGAAATAGGCTCTTCCTCGCTTGTTTCTTTACCAGCTTCATCTTGGGTAGCTTTTCACTTCATATTTTAGAGATCCTTTTGTTGGGAAAAAGATCAACCCCTTACTTGTGCATTTATAGAAAACTGTTCTAAAAGTCCCTAGTTCATAATACATACCAATAATGACACCCTTTCCTTTGTTTGGTCATGAAAACACCTTTTGAACAAAACAAAAGGCTTTATGAGAGGAGGGTATTTTTTTTATTTTTTCTAGGGTAGACCTCCTAAAGTTCTTACAGACAGAATAAGATCTTATGTTAGGTGATGGAGGCTTTGTCACTAGTTATGTGTATGATTCCTTTTTCCTTTCTAAAGCCCCAACAGGGAGCCATGACTCATTTTGAAGTTGGAAGAAGATACTGCGGTGTAAAACTAGCATTCCCGCATGAATTTAGAAACTATCAGAGCTCACAAAAATTTTAGATTTTCAGACTTAGATAAACTTGCCTTTCAAATTGCACTTCTTTAATAAACAATGCTAATAAAAAGAGGTGCTCATAAAAAATACAGTTATTGAGAGACGTTCCAAAATGGCAATTGGTTTCTGCCTAAATAAATTTTACAACACATTGTGGCTCAACGGCTTTATTAAAAATTATTTAGAGACTGATTTTAATCAACTCGGTATAATATAAAAAAGAATTCCAGCAATGGATTTGGAGAAGGACACTGTCTCCAGGCCACTGCAGGTTCAAAACTTTCTGCTTGGGCTTTATTAGCCTCACTAATAGCTGGGTTCCCCAAATGCCAGGGTCCACCTCTGCTGGGAGCAGGGGCTCAGATCTTGTCAGAGAGGGGTCACACTAACCAACTGTAATCTTTAGGGTACTCCACTCCTGCTGACCTACATCTAACGCTGGTTCCATCCCTCTTGCTTACCCCCAACCGTTATCCTTTCCCTCCCCAATCTGGCCTACCCATCCCATGTCAGTTACGCCACCCTTTGCTCTCCCTCCCACATCTTACCACCCTCGTGTGATAGAACACCACCCTCCCTCACATTCAGCTCTTGCTTGTTCCATCTCTGTCCGGCTGGCCGCAGCGAGGAGCACGCCTTATCTTGTGGTAACGGCAATTAGTGGAGTAAAGCAAGCTGTGGAGAAGACTGGATCCCTGTCCACGTTTCAACCCCAGATCACGAGTCTCCAGCAAGACTTCAAGGCAAACCATGCAATTAGCTACAATAATGATAATGTGTTGTAGGGGAACAAAGGGAGGGTAAAACAGACTACTGTTGTGAGGCAGAGTGGGGTGCTAATAGTAGGGGGGGTTATTTGAATGCCCTGGTGCAGAGAGGAGACCAAATCAAACTGATTATCAAACGTATGATGAATTACATTTTTCCTCTAATTATCCATGCCTTTTATGTGCAAACCAACTGGGTGAATTTTGCATTCTAGACATTTACGGTCAGTGGTCTTTGGGCATCACACTGGGGTTACATCTTTTATTTCTTCCAAGAAACATACAAGCGATTACTTGTGTAGCAAGGCTGATGAGAGGAAGAGACAAATGTACTGACACTGTTCTTAGTTGAGTTAATTAGATACTTTCAAAAATATTTGGCAGCATTACAAAAAATGGATGAAAAAAAATAAAGCGGGAAGTATGTGGTTTGATGTTTGACTATCGCAGATGTGTTGACACAGAGTCAAAACATGCTGGAAACAAACCACAAAACCCAGACCACAAATAACAGCATTTCAAGTCAAGGTTGTGAGTAGATACAGTTGAGAAGCAGACTCGCTGCCTTGGTTGGAGCACAAAAGAGCAGCACCTATTCTCTCCGCTGTGAGCAGAGACCATTCCTACAGTCTTACATCCAGAGGTTTATAGAGGATATTTTGCTGGGTGTTGTGCAAAATGAACTGTGTCCCCAGAGCAGCAGCAACTTCACCTTGGCGGAGTAATGCTGTGATATTCTGTTTATTCTTCACTCACTTCATTTTACTCAGAGGAAATCCTCTGGAGATGGCTTATCTTGGAGCTGGAACAGGTGCACTCTAATTTACTCCTATTGCTTGGGGAGCCCAGGGGCCCCTGTAGAGAAGAAAGTAGCGATGTAGCACACTCCACTGTAAAGCACAAACAGCCAAGAGAAAGAGCATTTAATCGAAAGGGAAGAAAACTGTGAGCTTTGAGTGCAATCGTATCATTCTGATGCAGAAATCTTTTCCCTCTTTTTCCTTAGATTTTTTTTTATTTTTTTTTGGTGGAAAAGGGCCTGTCATTTCATTTAACGTGTATTTCTTTAACTCTGTTTGCTTTGCTTGAAACTGTCATGTTGCACTTGGCAAAGCACCAGATGATGTGGGGGACCTGTTGTACTACCCCAACATAATAAAACATTTCCTCACCAGCCTCTCTTGCAGAATTTACAGAAGTTAGGGCTTAAAATGGTCTCTGATACGAACCACTTAAGTTAAAGTATACATAAATGTGCATGCTATGGCCTATTTGTTTTACTGATCCTGCACATTGTGAGCCAAGAAAAAAGTTTGTTTCATCTGTCACCCCCATCCCTGCACTCACAGTGAAAACAGCCAAGCTTTCAACTTTGAATTTACTCTCCGATTCCTTTTCTTTGGAGAACTATGGTTTTTGAAGAGTGGAGCTGGTATGTTATTTGTTCGGTATATTATAAGTATGAATTCAGTCAGTATTTTTGTTTTGTGTTGCTCATCTCTTGGGAATTATGCAATCAAAGCAGATGCCTCAAGCAGTCTAGAAAGCGCCCCTTGTGAATAAGAGAAAATCTTGTACACAGCATTTTTTGTATGTGTGTATGAAGAAGGGGGGCATGACAACAAAGCAAATATATGGCATTGTTCTCTGTATCCGAAACTCGTACTCTGCACCTTTTTAAAAGCGTATAAAAGCATCACACCTGTATATATAATTTTGAGAAAGTGCCATACCATTTAACTCTGCTTAAGTGACAATTACACCACTGATGAAATACATAACTACAGTGTGTGCATTATTTTTGACTGATGCAATGTAGGTTCAATCATCAACGCAATATCTTTTTTTTTCTCTGTATGATAGAAAACAACATTTGAAGACTGTGTCGTTAGTGGAATATCATAGTGCATAAACAGACATTTCTCACTCAGAAAAACTGAAGCTGCACAGAAACGTAAGAAACACAAAAGCTTTGACAGAATAAAGAGTAAACATAAAAAAGCAGAGAGCAATACAAGGACAACAAGAGAGATATCATATACACTTTTAATGAGTGTGCCTGCCTTGAGCTTCTGTTTTTAATCACCTTTCCATGTGACATAATTTGCTGCAAGATTGTATATGCTTGAGGGACTTTCAGTTCTTGTCAACTCAAGAGCATTTGAAACAATCAATACCTGTCTATCCTGTGGCACACTCATAGTTGGCCATTAGGAAAGAGCTGCTTAAAGTAAGCTCAGCCAATACCATTAGCCCTAGCCTAAGGGCAGTTCCATGCCTTAGTCAGGGTAGGCACCTGCCCCCGTCACCCCCACCTCACCCCCTTAACCCCCTCCACCCCTCCCCCTACCATTAAGAACCTCCCCAGAGACATCATTTGGACACATCGGCCAAAGAGCACTTCTTTATTCCCTCTCTTTTCTTTCCCCGGCTCCACCAAAAATCAATACATCTCCCCTTTTTCTTATTTTCACAATTTTGCCTCAATATTATTCTCTCTTCTGCCAGAAACCAATGGGCTTTCCCTTTTTTGTCTTTTCATCTACAATTTCCTGTGGCTAATGTCTTCGAACCACACATTTTATAGGAAAGAGTTGTAATATAATGAAATTATCATGTCATGGTGATCTTAAACAATAAGCTCAGTGTAATAAAAATGTTTTAAAAACAGTGTGTTCATTTTGCTTTTAGTTGCTCCCATTAAGTTCTGATAGATTATTACATTTTAGCTATTATCAGTGATATATTTTTATGTTTTATGAAAACAAAAACTGTTATGATTATTTTGCTTAACCTCAGTTATTGGCTGAAGCACTTAATAAGAGAGACATCACAGCTCAGATAGCATCAGAGTAATGAATGAACTTCTGTGTCAGTATTTTTCTGCATCAACCACCAAACCCTAGAGAACTGAGCCGTGTATGCAGTAATGCTTTCTGACTGCTTCTTATTTTACAGCAAGGCAATGACTCAACATGGTGCAAAGTTTCTGAACAAGTGATACACAATAACGTCCTTAGAATGGCCACGGTCATTCAGTTCTTGCCCTCCTAACCCTCTATTTCCAATTGAAACAGCAAAAGTGGGGTACTGCCCTAAATCTCAGCCAGTGCTGTTTACAATAATAACTCTGAAGAGTGATAGCCGGTTCCACTGCACTGGCGATTTCTGTGGCCGCCTATATCGATCGGGAGGTCCTAATGAGCAGCCGCGAAGCTGTGGCTAATGGTGTTGTGTCTGGTGTCCGTGGTAAACGCCCACGTTGAGATTATCATTCCCAGGAGGACTGAGAAAGGTTTTGCCAGCCCAAGCCCTAAGGGTGTGAGCGACACACTTCAGGGGTCAAGGTAAACTATCAAATGAACAGCCAGGCCTTTCATACCCTTAGTTTAAGGGTTATGCTATACTACACTCAAATAGACTCCTTATAAATACACACTCTTGGATATTTTAGTTTTAGTTTATGCAAACAGCAGAGGGAATTATAATCTCAACAACTCTGCTGCAACAGTACTTTCTCCCTTTTCTTTTTTTTTTCTCTAACAGTTGTAAAAAGCAATTACTGCAGCATTGATAGGGACCTTACCAAACTGTTATTAAGAGACCTCAAATGAGACCTAGCTTGACAGACTGATAATGGCTTATTTGACTTTAGAGATTGCCTTGGCACAAACACCCCAGCCCCTTCACATACCCATGGTGGTCATTGTCCTTTGCTATGCACGGCCATTCTGGCAGTCTTGAGTGACATCCAACAAGTTCAGCAGATTCAGAATGTAAATGCACACCAGGCACTGTGTGGTGTCTTCAGAGAAGAAGTTGAAAAAGTGTAATGAAGGGACTTTTTTGCTCCCTTCATAAACCTGGGTAGGAAATGAAACCTGCTGTCAACTCTCATTTGGGAAAGCAAGCTCTTTATATGTGACCAAGGCTATGTGGACAATTAAGTTTTGACAAAAGCACAGCAGCAAAATGCATCTTTATTGCAACAACCTGCTCTCTGATTCAACAGACAGTTCTTCCGTGGATTATGCTCGGCGGGAATCAGCTCAGGGTGCGTGCTGAGCATTAGTAGAGCACATTCTAATGAAGTCAAACCAATGCAGAGCACCTCTCAGAGTCATGCCCTGTTTGGAGTCACACTTCCATGTCCTGGCAAATGCTGAGCATGTAAAACAGAACTGTCAATTATTCAGCATGAACAGGAGGATGTATGGAGTGACATGGGGGGTGGACAGGGGCCGACTAAGCCTGGGGCAGATAGGGGGTACCACTTTGATGTGAGTGTGTGGGCCTGCAGAGTTACGCAAGGTGGACTGGGTAATCTAGGAACACCCCCTACCCTACATTCAGCCTCCTTCATTTTTTTTCTTCCACCTTCCCTTCTAATGCTGTGCCACTACTAACTATTATGTCCTCCTTCATTCCCCCCTCCAATACCCTATCTTACTCATATATGCATAAACAAACCCAAATGTCAACTTAGTGTTGCCACAGAATGTACAATATCTATATTGGTACACTGTATTAGTCAAACAATAAATGTAAAAACTGTAAAACCTGTATGTGTTTTGGGCCCTGAATTGTTAAATACCTGCATTTGCCTTTTAAAAATATGAGACAAACTGAAAAGGTAACACATGCTGGAAAAAAAAGTACAATTTCAATTGTAAAACACAATTTCAAGGCAGACTGAATAATAAAATAAAAATAAAATAATGGTAAATGCTAGAGTTTCTTTCCATTTATGCAACATCTTTTTTTCAGGAATTGCCTTACATATTTCAGCAACTCAATACTAAACTACATGCAGTACTGCATCCATAACAATAGCTTTGAAGTAGAAAAATCTGGATGCTGAACTCGCCTGCCTGCTGTACAGACTTCTCACTGATTGAAAACATTTGTTACTTCGTGAAATAAAAAATTCAGGAACAAATAACTTAGGACTGTTAAACAACTAGAATCTGACTGGAGTAGAATAATTTTGCCCTCCAAAACCTCTAACAACCCATCACTGCAGATCCCAGTTTACAGGTGTTAAAAGATTAGCGAATGCTTCACAGTAATAAATTTGTCTAAACTTTTTAAAAAATGTCGCTGCCGTCAAATTCAAAATTAAAATACAGTTGTTTTTTGATTAAACAATTGATGTTTACTATGCCTTATTTTGAATAAAACCAGGATTTTTAGAATTTGCAAATCATTGCATTCTGTTTTGATTTACATTTGATCTACTTTGTCAAAATTAGAGTCTAAATGAGAGTTGTGCTGTCGTATACAAAAGGTGATGCTAAAGGTTTTGTGTGTGTCTTGGGGAGTGGGGCTACAAAACAGAGTTTGAGTTTTAACAAGGCAGACTTTTCATTTGTTATTCTAACTGTAAGTCATGATTGGTTAGTTTTACACTTAAAAAAGGTTAAGGTTAGATATTTTTACAAATATATTGTTATTGCTGTTTTCCTCTTTCAGTGCCTTTTCGGTAATCTTACACTTTTAGTGCTGTGGATAAACTGAGCAGGTTTAACTGTGATGGGGCTGAATACAAAGACACACTCATACAGTACACACACGTGTGCACACACGCTAACACAAAATCACGCTTCCTTTGTTCATTAACCAAACAAGAGCAGGCAGCACTTGTTACAGATAATAAAGTTGTGAATGGCTGATTTAGGAGAAATAGCGTTCTTGCAGTGTCACAGGAATGGCATTACTCATTTATACAATGAATACTAAAAGTTCTCCTCTCTAGAGTCTCCTCTCGTAGTCATACAATAGCAAGCATAATTACATTAAGTTCTGAGAAGAGAGAAGTTAATGGATGACATTTTGCTACAGCATGAGTGCTCCTTCCAATAACAATAGAAACCCAAATAAGACCTAATTAATATGCATAGCGGAGCCAATGAACTTAATTGTCAAGTTGCTTTTATCAACCTGTCAAAGGATTGACAATTAAAACAGCCTCCGTTAAAACTTTAATGAGAACCAAGAAGGATAGAGGGATGATGGGAGAACAAAAAGATGCAAGCTTCATTCGTCATGAAAGACGCTGCAAGACAACTACCCATTATTATTTCCTATCAGGATAAAACTATGCAAATCATATTATGCATTTTTAAATAATGAGTCAATGAGTAATATTTAATTTATCACCTATACTCTTAGAATGAATATTTAACATTGTTTTTACGTTGATGAATTCATTAGATAATTTTGTGTCAAGCTTTAACAGCAAGTTCTATTTTTTCCCCTTCTTCGTTGTTTTTTATTTATTATTTATTTAGAATTGACATTATTTTTTTTTTCTCCAGTAAACTGATGTAAATATGTGTCAGTTTTCATATTCACAAATTAACCTTCTGAAGTATTTTAGGTAGACCAGATCAACTAACTGATGGAGCCTCAACTGAGTTACAGTTTGTATTTAGACTTGAACTGAGGGAAAGGCAGCACTTCCACTTGAGTTTTTCCCAACATTGACACCAGCATGTCTATGTTCCAGAGGGGAGTGAAAACTGCTGACTCACTCCCAGCGCGCTGGTTGTTGTTCTCCCTTACAGATGTGACCGTTAATAGGCCTGCATCCATAATCATTAGTGTGTCTCAGTGCACAGGTACCCGATGGGCCCCATGCGTCTGCCATTTGGTCTCGGTTCACTGTGCTTGCCTGCAGATGTGAGCGACTCACACACCTGCTCAGGGGCTCTCAAACAGACCACCGCCATCCGTCACAGCTCACGCTACACTCGCTCTGTCGGAACAAGGCCTTGGTTCTGGTCCAACGGCCCTCAGACTGTAGGTCAGCGGCTGTATCTCGTGATGGACCCACCCCGCCATGAATCATATTCTCTTGTTCCTTTATGCCCACTCCACTCCATCCAACCTCATCGGCCCTGTTCATGGTTCGCTCTTCCCTCAAACAAGCACTCAAGTGCACTGAAGTAGTTCAGGTGAGCCAGGTAAAGAGAGCGCCTCAAAGAGAGACATAAACTAATGATCATGTTTTCCCACATTGCACACTCTGCCTGCCCGTAAACCACAATGCTCTCAATAATAAAAAAAGTGAAGAAAAAGAGGAAAAAACACACTCCGTGTGGGTCTTTCACGGGCATCAGGCCACGCTTCACACTACATTTGTTGATGTGTGCATGCATGTGCACGTCTCATGCCATCCCGCCTCCCATCAAGTCCTAATGAGGCCAGCTGGCTCTTTGCTCGGACCAAACCAAACTGGAGACGGCGCAGACCTGGCTCTCTCTGCCTTGTACATCCCTCCTCCCAAAAGCCTGCCGCCCACCCTCCCTCTCCTCCAGATATCTTGGAGAATCATGGCCGACTGAGCACACGAGGCAGATTTGGAAATGGCCAAAGTGTTTGTTAAAATCTTCGATGTCTCCAGAATCCCAGTGCCAGGGCCTGAATTAGAAACTCCACGGCTGCAACTCCAGACCTCCCTCCCTAGTTGCTCGCTGCTACACTGTTTTCTGCATCTACAACAGGAGTGGTGAAGCTGAGGTCTGGTGTAGAACAGCGGAAAGGAGGAAATACCCCGAGGCACAGTCATGGGAATATTGTACCTGACTATGGAAACAGAAACACAGCCAATGTTACATACTGAGAAACTACAATAACAAGTTGGACAGATAAAACAGATTCTATCAAACATGACTTAGTGCTCAAAAAAGAAAGATATTTTAGCTGCTAGAGACTTCATTTTAACTTTATTGTCTATATCTCTCAGCGGCTGACTTCCTACCTTTTTATTATCATGATGATATTTTTTATTGGACCGCAGCAGTTAGTTTCACTGCAGACTAATTAGAGCCATTTCACAATATTAACAAGTATTATTGTTGATAAGGGCCAAAGAGGTCTGCAGAGAGACTTGTATTGTCCAGGCTTGTTTTTGGCATTCAGTGTTGTCCATGTGGGTGAGTCATTTTAACTCCCTTGCAATGTCTCCTTGACAACTTACAATTATGCACTGTAGCTCCTGTTAGCAGTCCAACAAATCACACATAACATTCGTACATGCACATTGAGACAACATTACCACGTGCATGCATTAGCAGATACCATACATACACACATGCAGTTCTCACATAAATAATTTGTTCATACATGCATAACCATGAATGCAACAATTTGCATACAAACATGTAACAGTACACAAATATGCTTTTTGTCCATTGCATGCAATTTGCTTCCAGATCTTACTCACTTTAGTGTGGAGACAGCAGACTGTGTGTGAGGTTTATTTTTTTATTAATATATTTTTTTTATTTATTTTTTGCCCAGGAAGAGAGACTGGACCAGGGGGAACACCTTAACAGGTAGCCCTGGGGTACTTGCCAGAGTTCGGTCAGCCAGAGGGAGAAAGTGGCTCTGGGAAACCGTACCACTACTATCCTCTCTGTCCACTGATTATGAAGCAGGTCCCAGACGGGTGCCTTTAGGAACCCCCCAGGCTACTCACAGCCTCCTTCTCCTCTGTTACAGGATCTGTCGCTGGGGGATTTGACTGAAGTGTGAAGAGGGGTGTGTGTGGGATTCATGCTGAGAATTCTAAATAAGTGCGTACTTATTTCATTTGTTGTCTTTCTGTTAAGTTTTGTTCTGGTTATGGATTTGTTGAAAAAGAAAAAGAAGATGCGGTATTTATCATTTCTGTGTGATCGATTTCAGATGATTTTCATTTCAACTTGTCTATTCCCTAGACAATCCGGCATGTCTCAGTAGTTGGAATTCTTCAAACTAAAAATGTCCTGCTTTGTATGTGCTACAAGAGCTGAGAGAAAAAGGTCTCAACACTTGGGCTCAACTATAACCCTGTCTTGAGTTATGATGACGTCCCAAGTTTGTAAAAGCCCTCTGGCTTCAACTCTCTTTGACATGTGTGTATTTGCGTGTGTGCACACGTAAAACTCCTTGCAAAGTCCAAAAAAAGAAAGAAAAAAATCATAACTAATGAGCCCATTTAGCGCCCAGCACCTGACTTTGGCCCGTGATCTCCAGGAGACATTAGAGGCAATTTGCCATCGACTTCAGGGCTCTTGTCCCAAACGTTATCAATGAGCTTGTCAGGTATGAACTAACCTCCCTTTGTTTCCTCCTGCACCCCCCTTTCTCCTCTAGTCCCCCAGCCTGCTCCCCGGGCCCCTGAAGAGGAACCAGCGGCATGATGTCACACACCTGTTTGGCTGGAGGCTGCGGCCTGGCGATGCTCGAAGCCGTGGGTGTCACGTTGGCACCCCTCGCTCCCCCCTTGTCGCTGCCTGCTACGCCCTGTGGATGTGTCAAAATGGCAGATGATGGTTGGGGTGTGTGCAGCTGCTTGGGAAGAGGAGTGCCAAGGGCGCTCATTTCCTGCGGTGAGTTTTAATTTGCTCTACCCGAGTCTTCTGAAGAACCCTACCCCCAACACACACATTGATCTATTCTTCTAAATTCACCTCATCGTACACACACTCGCAATAAACACGCATGCTGTTTACAAATCCACCACCACCCAAGGGGGCAAAAGCCCTGCATGCCCAAATAGAGGTGAGTGCACAGGAGGTGTGGTGTGTGTGTGTGTGTGTATTTATGTGTGTGTGTTTGTGTGTGGAGGAGTAGGATAACAGGAGGGTGTCAGACTTTAGTTTTGGAAGCACTCTTCTCAAAACTCCCTCAGATTATCTAACTGGTGAAGTAAAAACTTCTCTGGGTAAAAAAAAAAAAAAAACAAGTCACAAAAACGGCTGAGAATATTTGGTTAGCATTACTACATTATGCGAGGGGTCTGTGTCT
This sequence comes from Millerichthys robustus, assembly GCA_034783495.1. Lineage (NCBI taxonomy): Eukaryota > Metazoa > Chordata > Actinopteri > Cyprinodontiformes > Rivulidae > Millerichthys > Millerichthys robustus. Next base: position 9,395,515 of record JAVKLF010000073.1, on the reverse strand, counting down.
CTTGACATCTGCTATGCAGTTGTCACTGGTAACTTAAATCCCCATTGATCAGACAGCTAGAGTGAATTTGTGTAGCTGCCTTTTTTTTTTAACTCCCACTTTGCGAACAAACCCATTTTCACACGATGCGTACGCATATACCTGACAGTTACACCCAAACAAGCCTTGCTGTTTACTCGAGAACAAACACATAGACTCCAACCAGCAAATCTATTCTCAATACACACATCACCCTAGACGTAAAGAGATTCAATTTTCGCCTACCGGGAGTGTTTCCATTTTTTTTACGCAACAATTTTTTTCCTGTCTCTCCTGTGTCAAGACAGCTGCCTTTGATGTTAGCATCTAATATACAGGGCTAAAAAACTATAGTTTGCAGTGAGCTGACAGATAAAACAGTGCAAGACGCCATTACCCCACAAAGTGGAATAATGAGGAGACCTGAACACACAGAAGACAGGAGCCCAGTTGAATTACCGTGGTCTCTCATCCAAGGTGGGAGCTTTTTGACAGCTTTCCAGGCAGCACAACACATTACCATACTGACGCTGCTCTGTAGTGCCAAAGAAAAGCTTTGATGAAAACATAACTGGGAAACTGGGAAATCTTTAAATGTGTGTGAGTGCATTTGTGTGTGTAAAAGTGCATCGATGCATGCAAGCATGCGTGTGCCTCTGCATGACTTTATGTATGTGTGCGCACGTTGCGTTTCATACGCCTTTATCCATTGGTGTTAGTGTGTGTAATCACAGAGTGAGCTTGTGCATGCTTGCAAATGACTGTGCAACAATAAAAGCAGGACAACAATGGAAAACCAAGTAGTGTCAAGCTGCAACTTTATGTTTTCTAATTACTAAGAGCATACAGTATTCTTGAGTGTGTTCCGACTGGCAGACACACAAAAGGGCTTCCATTTTGATTCATGTTGACGATTCAGTTGAACAATCAAAATATCAATTCTATCTGACAATATGTCTAAAAGAAATTCTTTGAGTGATGAGTGATTAAAGTGATGCTGCCAAATTCATTCTGCCATTTTATTAGTGGGGTTAGCTAGTTAGTTATCCATATTCTAACAGAGTAGGCTTGATGTTAGATCTTTGGCAAGGACACCCTGTACTGAGTTTTGGCACAGTACTGTGCCGCAGTATGCTGCTGACTCTGGGTCTTAACGACAGGCTAAACGAAGCGGGCGTTACGGCCCCCTGGATAGGTCATTACTCGTCCGTGGCCAAGAGCTAAACTGGAGCAGGGCTTTTTAAAGAGGGGAGCAGGTGTGTTTCACCATAGGGGCTGGAGCCGGCCCAAGACCAAACAGCCTTAACGGTCTTTATCTCCTTCATAATGAGGCCACGCTCTCCACACATCCAAACTCTGCCCACATGGGCTAATGCTGGAGGTATGGAGACCTGGCCCTCCCCCTGGTTAAATGGTGACACTTTCAAAATGACCCGTGCCCCAAGCGATGGACGAACAGTGGCATGTCATGAATTTCTATAGTCATAAAAAATGATACGTCACTAAGCAATTCAATTTATATTTCAGAGAAGTTCAACCCAGTCAATAAAAAAAAAAACATGATATTGGAAGAAAATACTTTTGACAAGTGATGTGTTAACCTTTTCTTATTTAAAAGCAAAATGTTTCAATAACTGTACTCTGGAAAAGGGTTCCTGTGTGTGTCGATGGTGGTGGGGGGGTTGTTTTAATGTGCGAGTGGCTTCGTACGGGAGTGTGTCTGAGTGGTATTGTCCCTCTCCTCTTTCACCTGTCTGAGTAGGTTCTCTAGTATGGTCCCTATGCTCCCCACAGTCTTCTCAGCCCTGTCAGCCGAGTTGAACTTGATCAACATCAAACGGCATAGCATTCAAAAGTATTAGTGTTCTCTGTTGATGGGCCCTCTTGCTATCACAAATCAGTCCCAGAGCTACTTCATTATTTATCTCTAATTCATCAGTGTTGTCTCCTCTCACACGGGCCATAATGCGCGCACACATACAGTGAATGTGAGCGCACACACAGAAAAGGACGCACTCTGCACATCAGCACATTAATCTCTGCTTACCTCTAACTGAGCTTTTGTGTACTATTACTCTGCGTCATTTTCGTTTAGGTAGAAACCAGAGAGTTTTTGCTCGTTTTTTTTTTTTCCCTGGGTCAGTGCAAAGCAAAAAAAAAATATATTTTTCTGAGGAGTGATTAGGCCCCTGCTTGTACTTTTCAAATGCTGATTATTGCAGAGGCCCCGGCAGGCCTTGTGTTTTTCTCTGGGCATTCTGGGGATGTGAGTCCGAAAGTAGCCCCATGGTGCCGTGACCCCTGACCTAGCGTGGGCGATCCCACCAGATGTGAAGTGTGTGCTGGGACAGTGGCGAGGAGCAGCTCGGTCTCACGCGGGGAGGCCCTGTCTCCCCAAACTGCCACAGAGAGCATGGCCAGAGGGGTTCTGTCAGCACCGTTATCAATCATACTCCCTCCCTGTCTCTTTCTCTCTTTCTCTCCCACTTTTCTTTTCTCTTTTACTCTCTCTTTCACACCGTTTCCTTTTTGCACTTTATTTCAGCCTCTGTGTTTCTCTGTTCTACTTTTTGCTTTTTTGTTTGTTTTTCCTCTCGCTTTTTCTTTTAGCCCACTCAGATTGTCCACTTTGGCTGCAAGCTTTTGTCACTTTCATATACAGCTCAAGCCTCTCTTCTCCTTCAATTTAACCTTCGTGGTGTGACTTTTTTTTTTCTTTTGTTAACTCTTTAATCTGTTTCACCCCTGCCTTGCTTGAGCCACTTTTAGTCCTAAAATGGTTTTTATCTTGTATTTTAAATTGTCGAAGCAGGATGTCTGTAAGGATATTATTCCTTGTCCAACTTCAAAAGGAAAATGT
>JAVKLF010000073.1:9373491-9388528 GCA_034783495.1 Millerichthys robustus | reverse complement strand
TGAGGTGAAAATGGTGCGTGTGTTTGTGCATTTATTTACACACACAAGCACAAAAACACATTTGTGTGTGTGTGTGTTAAAGGGGGGGGACATGATTTCTTGTGAAGAATCAGTGGATCTCCAAAGGGAATGACAGTGGAGACATTTGACAGCTGTGCGCCACAGGTTCAAAGGTCATGTCAAGTCCTGGATGAATGCAAGGTAAAATGCTTCGCAGAGGCTCTGCCGGTCAATGGGTATCGTTTGTCTCAGTAGCAAACAGGACTGGTGGTAATGGGACCTCAGTCATGTGTCAGTGTCTGGAAGAAAAGTCAAATACCAAGAGGCCACTTTTATAGCATCCCAAAACAAAAGCTAAAGTAAAAAGAATTGAACTTTTAAACTGCGCCCCTCCACCCCCAACTTCTCCCCAAATTTGGGCTTTAAAGGTGTCACATGCACGGTGAACTCTCAAGGTAGCGTCAATTATCAGTCAACACCTTTCTCTTTCACTCACCCAGTCTTCTCAGTCTCTTCCACTTTCTCCTTTACTTTCTTCATCCCACCCTCCCCTCTCAGTGTTTCAGCTCTGACTGCAGTTTCTCGCATCTGCCTTAACCGGCGTGGTCCGCGCCATCCCTGCTGGGGAGTAGAATCCAGCCCCTCACTGGAAGACTCAGAAATAAGGCCTTTATCAGGCAACCCCACACAGTATCAGGGGGCCCCCCGCTCCTCCGGCAGCCTCTGATGTGAAGGAGAGATGGACAGAGCTCTGTGGTCCTTTGGTCGAGCACCAGAACAGGATTCAGCCCATTGTACCATTCAAATTAAGCAGGCATCAAAAGGGAAGAGGAAGCTGTTGTTGATGTATTGTCTCGTGTTATTTTAACCGGCTTAACTCAAGCCTCTTCATGGTGGAGTGTTGTGGCGCTGGATGCCGATGATGATAAGTGGTGGATTCTCGGTTAAAACTGCTAAGCTGCTGTGCTGGCTGAACGGAAGGGCTCTGGCTCCTTTGACTGTTGTAGCTGATTTTGGCTGTGGTTGAACCATTTCAATAGGTTACCATGGATTTATCCACTCAAAACCGCTGACTTGGCCGTCCGTGCACAGCCTCTTCATGTCACCAGTGGGACTCCTGTTTGTTTCATAATGCTGACTTTTTTTTTGTTCTTGTTTGTTTATTTATTTCAAGAGATTTGATGAGAAATCAAAGTTCAACACCCCCCCCCCCAAAAAAAAAACTTTATTGTTAGTTACTAAGCTGTAAAAGTCAAAATAATCTTTAAATTTGAGCAAATTTCTTCTTTTCTCTGTCTCTCTCTCTGTTTGATTTAGTTTATAGTCATTCAAGTTTTTATTGTGACTGTCAATAAGATTTACCAACAAGCATTTTTCCAGGCCTTCAAATTCGAAATAAACACAAGCCTCTTTTTCCTAATGATATCAATAACATGTAAATAGAGGCCATAAAACACACATGTGAGAGGAAATATGTTTCCTGCAGAACTAAATTGCTGTATTATATTTGATGGCCTGTTAAATAATTATTGCGTAAAGACAGTTAAGTCAGTTCTGAGCACTTGTGAATAGCACTCTTCATTCTCTGCTGAAAGCTGTCTATTTAATTTCTCTCTTTTGTCAGAGCTGTAGCTATTAAGTGCCTTCATATGTCAAGCCGGTGACACCTCCTCCATTCTCTTCAGCTTGTTTAAGCGTGCCCCTGCATTGTTGCCCGCCGTGCTTGACGTGTTAATAGCTTAATAACGTAATCTGGCAAATAATGACACATCATCACAAAAACCGAGGCCAAATGTTTACAAGGGAAGCCGTAATGTATGATGACAGCAATCTGAATAAAAATGAATTTACTGGCATCGTCTCATTTGCAGTAAATTTTCACTTCACCCGTGCACAACTGATGCTCCGCGGACACCTTGCTTTGCTCTCTAGCTGTCTCATTACCCTGCCTTTCAAGTGGTGGGAGAAAGGGAGAGCAGAGGGGAGAAAAGAGATGGAGAAGTGGTGAAAGTGTGTGAGAGAAAGAAAAAAGGAGGAGGTGTGTGTGTGTGTGTGTGTGTGTATGGGGGGGCAGTAAAAGGAAGAAAGACGGAGAGGGCAAGGAGGAGACAGGCACTGATAGAGCTTGTTATTTTCAAAGCCATTTCCCTTTCTATTGTTTGCTTTGGAGCAGGAATGAGAAAAAAGGAAAAGTTCACACCGATTTCAAGAAGTCTCACTTCCTTTTTGACAGATGTGGTGTCAGCTTTGCTGTTTAATTAAAAGGAAATGGAGGTGATGATTGCAACACAGACGTGATCTGATATGATAATGTATTTACAATCATCAAGATGATCGTCATTAAGGATGTGTCAAGGACGAATTCATTGTGGGATTTGGGGTCCTGAGCTGTCAAGTGTATTTTTCTGAGGCATTCGTGTGATTGTCAGGAGGATGCTGTGACTATGACAGTCACAATTAATAATTTGTAAAAAAAAAATACAAAAAATAATAACTAAATAAAATAATAATTGATTGAGTTTTTAAACACAGTTTTGTCGTGGTGATTTTAAAAGGCCCCAACATTTCTAAAATTTCAAACTCTTCCACCAGCCGGTTGATGACGAAGGCCTGAGCAAGGCTAAAACACAAGACAAGAATTCCTCTTCGTGCATAGGCTGCTAAGTTCTCTCTTAAATTATTTTATACATGCTGGCTTGAATTTTTCACAAGAGCTGCACCATTGACAATAAATCAAAACAAACTGTTTGATTTTGACAATTACTACAACAATCACAGCTTTTGTTCACTGCACCTGTTTGAAAATGAATAATTTGAAGTCATTTTAATTGCTTATGTGACAGCTAATCGTCAAGGCATTAATTTATTTATTGAGCCTCATTTGAACTTCCTCCTTAGTGATAACATATCCAGCCTGATTCTCTGGAGTAACAAGATACTGATTAAACTGTAGCAACCGCTTTCAGTATTATGCAGATGCTGAGGACTGAGCCCAGAGTGTCTGTAATAATAAAATGCTTGATCCGCACTAAATCAGCATTAACTTGGCCATTGAAAGATAAAATACAGGGAAAAAATGATAATATTAACAATAATAAATAAAGTAGAATGACTTGTTGATCCTGTCATATTTAAACCTGAACTAATAAAATATTTTCTTTTTTTGTTTATGTATATGAAATGAACATTTACAGGTTTGTAAATGTCATTGATATACTTTTTTCTTTCATCCGTGTGTCTGCTTTCATCAGCTGAAAAAGGATCAAATCTGTGAACATCCTCTGTAAAAAAGACAGACTTGACAGTGTTGAGTTATGCGCCGAAACACAAAAAGTGAGGAACATCTGCCCCAAACTCTCAGAGAAGCGGAGCATTAGCCTGAATGTTTTTAGCTGCTGGTGGCTCATCTGCAGTTGGTGGTGTGCCGGGATTGGTACGATGGCAATGGGGAAATCAGCCACTGTTCTCACTCTGGGTCCCAAGCATGGCCATTAACTGACTGCCAGCAGCTCTGGGAAGAAGAACAACAGATGCCAGCAACTGAAAAGCCTCCAGCTCTTCAGCTAAACCAATCCCAACTGAGTCGGGACGGGCCTCTGTAGATTTTTGGACATACAGTGAACAAATGTGGACATGAAAGGGGGAAGAGAAGGGCTGTTCTGGAGGTAAAGATTTGTTAACCCTCTTGAACTTGACAAGAGACGGCACCGAGGCACAGATTAGTCCTCTCAAAGCTGGCTTTTGCAAAAGGTTGCTGTGTGAATATGTGTATGCTGGCGCAAACTTATGCGTGTGTGTGCGTGCCCGCGCACTGACGTTTGTGAGCTCGCAAGCGCTTGTGCATTTCTGTTTAAACAAGTTTGTCTGTTTGCACATTCTATAGGCAGACACATACAATCACATCAAGAGCGGCACATTAAACAGCACGTAATTACAGCCATGAAACCATTTAATTATGATGTAATTACATTTTACTTCTCTGCCGTTACAAAAGCGGCAAAGATTTCTTTCTTTTTTACTTAATGTCATTAAATAGCGTCAGGTAGTGTGTCGCACCGCTAACAGAATTTAACCTTAATTTATTCCAAAAAATCCACACGTGTTTAAATGATTCCATTTTTTTTCGTACTTTCTTTTTTCAGATTTAAAAATTGAGACGTGTTCTTAAAATGCTTCCGTTATTTGCCGAGGTCACGTACTTAAACATGATACTGTTGCAGACGCAAATGTGAATGACTTTGACCACATTAAGCAACAGAGCAACACAGGAATTAAGAAATTATGGGGCAGTTGAAGAAGGAAGAGGAGGTGGAGGGCGGGGTAGGGGTGGGGGTGGGGGGGGAGCCAGAAAGCACAAAGCCTGGGTAAACACAGCTAGGTCTGCATCTGGAACCAACTAAAAAGATGCTTAATAATGCAGAGCCGTGCAGGCGGGCCCCGTGCAGCTGTTGTGTGCGCAGGACCATGAAAGACTCTCCATCTGACAGCTGGCTCCATCTAGCTGGCTCCATCACCCTCTCCCTCTCTGTCTCCCTCTCTCCTCTGTGGTCCAGAATGGCAAGGAGACAGCAGATTAGGGATTAGCCAATCCCTGCCATCCTCATCTGTCCCATCTGCCTGCCAGAAAGCCAGGCTCCTGATTCCAGGGAGAGATGGGACATTTCAGGAAGAAGAGGGCATACGGGGGGGTTGTGAGACAACAGAGGCAAGGACGCTGGGACTAACTGAGGGAAGGTGGGAGAACTGGGACACAGCAAAGCCATAGAGGAAAGGGTTGGAGTGGGAGCTGAGCTGCAGGAAATATTGGGTGGGCGTCAGAAACATGAAGGTACCGGCAGGACAGCGGGAAGTGAATGAGATCGACAGAGACACATCGCATCGAGTTTGGGGAATAAAAGAATAGAGCTCTCACCCCCTCCGTGAACTTCAGGCTACTTTAACAATTTAAGTCAACGCCATGATACATGCCACGATTCTGTAATCTCATAAAATATTCAAAAATACCTGCCACTCTGAATATTCCCCAACTTTTCAACGCATTATGGTTTCTTAATCTGTGACTTTCTTGCTGGAAGCAGCACTTGAATTATTTCCTGTGCAGAAAATCCACCTGAACAAAGCTGGCAACGCTTTATAGTAGCTAAAAATACACCCCCTTTTATTTTGTCTCAATATCAAAGAGACCAATTGTCTTTTTAATAATCTGCCAGCTCACATTTGGCAGAGACCAGAAAGCAAACTCAGAGAAATAATTGCTGTTATCTGTTAGAGTCAATAAAACCTCTACAATTGTTCTCTTTGAGATAAGAAGGTGCTTCTCTCTGTGTGTTCCCCCTAAACAAAATCCCACTAAATGATTTAGATGTACACTCTAAGTATCTGCTATGCATTACCACTCTAAAAAGCTCAAGGCAATTTTAGGGCCTTGGAAGCACGGAAGTAAATCTAAAAAGAATAATTAATCCGAAATATTTCAGATATCTAAATTTTTTTCCTGAAGCGGCAATAAATTTCTATACTTTCCAAGCACAACCAAGTAAACTTTTTTTAGGTAGCAGCACATTAAAAGCATTTACTTTATATTATAACAATGAGTCAAACTTTAGGGACCGAGTTCTGCTTAGCAACAAGGGATTTTTATTTATTTTTATTTTTTTATTTTATTTTAAGTTAGCTTCTTTTTCTCTACAAGGCACCCAGTTTCTTAAGAGGCCCTCAGCTCCAGCACCTGGCTCCCCTTGTGCACACCTTTAAATCACACCCAGGATAGTTGCCTTGTCAAAGCTCCGTCAGTAAGCCAGGCATCTGAGAAACATTAAAACACTTCCACATGCAAGCCTGAGCCTCCCACAGGGCAACGAGCAGGAGCAGAGCCTTTCTCTCAGGCCCAGCATCCGGGGAGGATACTGCTCAGTACCGCTTGGAAAGTCCCAGCTCGGACAGCGGTGGTTAATATTTTAATAGCCTACGGCTGAAGCAGTTATCATCCAAGTGTATTCTTGTTGGTGGATTTAAAAAACCCACTCTCGCTCCTTCTCGCTCTCTCTCTCTTCTTCTTCTTTCTCACAGTTAAGAACCCGATTTGAGTTTTTAATTATTCTTTTTTGAATTCCCCAACCAGCTCTCCTCTGTTCTTTTTCATTTGTGCTGTGCAGTTTCTCCAAGACTCGCACCCAGGGAATCCCTGACGGTGTCCTACTTAACTTTTCACTTTCCTTTCCTGTGATTTGTTCTTTTTGTATTTTCTTTTTTTTCCAGTTTGAGGGACTCTTACTGATCAATCCACAGCTTTTCTCCAAACACCTGTGTTTATATTGATCAGTCATCTGCTTTCTCCCTTTTTGAACAAAAAGAGAGACTTGTCAGTACGGGTAAAAGTGATCAAATCCTACGAGGAAGGCAAAGCTATGCACTAACTTGGGAGCAATGTTTACAAGCTACTTTGGAGTAAAATGAAATCATTTCAGTTACTGAACTGGTCTCTTAACACAATTTTCTGGTGACTTTTGTTGTTTCCCCAGCATTTAAAAGTGCAACAATAGTACCTGTTTTTTTTTCTTCTTTTTCTAAAATAACTTTGGCTGGGTGGAAAAAAGGACAACCAGGTAAAATAAAGTGGACTAAAAATATGTGCACATTTGTGAATAAGCGCTTACATGTGTGTGTTCACGTCTATATTTGCATATGTTTGCATGTGAACATTTGTGTCCATGCAAATGCAGGGCCACAGGTCCTTCTTCTTTTTTTTTTTTGTTTTGTGCGTTTGTGTGTGCGTGTTTGTGGCTGCTCTGAGCTTGCCGTCAGCACAGCCTGCAGGGAAGGGGGCCGGGGTTACGGCATCAGCTGCAAGAAGGAATGAGAATGGCTGAGAGTCAGACAGACACTGCCGTGGGTTATTATGTTTGAGTCAGACCAAGCACTCCTGGGAGCTCTGAAAATATTGCTGTTACAGTTGTAACATTATCACAACAGAATAAATATAAGAGCGGGCCTGGGACACCCGTGGAATTTTTTTCTCTCTCTTCATTTTTAATGAATATATGCAAGAGCCAAAACAGGAGCTGGAATAATTAATTAAATAAATCTCATCAGAGGCACTCCAATGCACGCTTAATTGAAGTGCGCTAAACGCAGCGAGTGCTTTCAAAATTGAGAGGATGGGTCAATCCGAACCTCTGCACCTCCATAATGAAAGAGAAAAAGGAAGATAATAGCACACATAACCTCGAGCAATTAAAGGGCTCTAGAATGTGGTGAACAAGCTTTGCCCTCTTGGACACTGTTGACCCACGGTGCCCAACAAAGCCCCCTGGGAAATAAGCACTTATTAAAAATGAAGGAACAGCCACAATCCCACTGAGGCTGTAATATACTATAGAGTAATTTAATTCTACTTACATGTATCACTTCAGCTTCTCTGCAGAGTACGAAGCAATTCAGCATTTCATTTGACAAAATATGACCTGTCAAGAGACTGAATAATAACACTGCTAGATCAGATGTGTGGCCACATCACGTAGTTCCACAAAAAAGGTTTTACCATTTGCGAAGATACCATCTCAATATAATTGTCATTTCCTGCACGCTCATGAAACACACCTTGTGTTCCTATGAAAAAAACATAAAAAATTCCCATCTACTTAAGGGATTATTTTGAAAGTCTCTCCTTCCCCTCCAACAGACTGATGAAACACACTTCCTTGCTTGATTTGATCATTCTTCATAAAGAAGAAGAAGAAAAAAAGTATACATCAGAATCACAAGTCCTGGCATGGGTTTGGGAATATTGGTTGTACCCTTCTCAGGAGTCAGGAAAATCCCTTTGGTATGGTTGCTCTTTCTTTGTGTAGCTTCGTCGCAAATAAACATACTGCCTGTTATTGTTTTCCCACTAGAACTTCAGAGTTAAAAAGTATATATATATATATTTTTTAAAGTCTTTTCGCTCTTCACAATAAAAATACAGGTCATTGTCCTACATAAGTTTTCTTCAGTTTTGGAAACATTTTGAGCAGCATTTGCAAAGTTTGTCTTTTTTCAGAAGTAGAAAAATAAGAATTTCCAATGTTATGTGATTCTTTAAATTATCTCTGTTTAATTAAAAGAAAGAAGATTTCACTGTTATAAAAAAAATATGAGTTTCAATAGCAATGGGGGGGAAAATGATATCAAATCCAACCATGAAAAAAAAAAAAACAACTGCTGTAGGGGATCAATTTAAGATGTCTGATTTTCTCTGTGGATGTTAGGATGAATAAAAAAAGAGACCCTTCTTGAGCATGCATGTGTGGTTGTCTTTGGGAGAGCGGCCATGCCCCATGGACAGATAAAGAAGTGATAGGACACCGGGGGATAGGGCAAGGACACGTGGCGGTCCACCCCTGGTCATCGGTGACAAGAGCAGGGGGATGTTAAACACACACACTGGGCTGACTACACTTTGATTTACCGTTTTTGCCTAATGTTGCAAAGGAGGTTACAGAGGCCCATTGGAGATGGGATCAGCAGATCTCACCAACTGTTGTCATAAAGAGGCCTGCACAGGGCTTCAACCTTGACTCTCATCTAAGGCACGAGCCGAGCAAGCAAGAGTGAGAGGGAAACTAAAATAGAAGAGGGGTGGTCCACTTAGAGTAGAGAACAATACACAAAGGGCGTTTAATGATTCCATATTGATGCTTTGTAAATAGTTTAATTTGTCTGCAGACTGCGCTGTGGTGAAAACTGTATAGACTCAAAACACACATTTTAATATATATTAATATTGGATGAATATCTCATTAATGAATGCATCAAACAAACCCCAATATTGAAACATAAATAGATTGAGGGTGTTAAGAATTTATGGAGTAATTGTATAGTTTTCTGCACTATTACTTTATCGTGCTTCAAACCTATGGCCATTAGAATATTATGCTATAGATGCAGGTAAATAGTCCCTGTTTTTTTCCAGCTAGTTACTCTCACTGTGGGCTGGGAGCTGATCTCTGCTCCAGACACTTTCAAGTCTACTTATTGCAGCCTACACAGGGCTTCACAGGCTGTTTCATGCTCTTATGGAAAACAGGCCTTTGAAATCCCTCAGCAGCCCAATCTTAATCTCATTTGTGAATATGAGCTGAGCCACGACAGGACCAGGAACATCCTCGTCTTCCTAAAGCACCGTTTCATTTGTCAGGAGATTTGGGGCGGTTGACACCAGAGGAGTGATTTAATTGATTTTAATCACACACCTGAGATAGGGAAAGCGAGTGGGCTGCCCTCAACAATTATTCAAAGGGCCCATCCTGGTCTGTATCTCGGCTTTCAGCCCTCTGTTTGTTTTGAGGCATCAGCATTTTGATGGATAGGACTTAGATTATGAACTTATAAAAGCAGTCTGGAATTTTAAATGTGACCTTGGACTTAAAATGCCAATAGGAGGAATGAAACCATTGTTTGTCCGAGAAAAGCGGACCAGAACCTTACATACTTTGGTGCATACGCTTTTCCCAAGAAGCAGCATGCAATATGGATTTTTTATTATTACCAAATGTTACTGTCAGCTCCCTGACAACGTTGACTTATTATCTGCAGCTGACTGTCTACTCAATGTTTAACGGACACACACTGTGAAAATGTTCCGCTGGCAATGCTCGACTTTGTACCACTTAAAGATGAATTTTTCCCTTTTGCCTCCTCAGGAAGTTGGAGCTTCCTCTCTTCCCTTGGCGTACCACAGTAATTTGTTATGAAAATCTAGACCAAAAGCAGAGGGGGAAAGCAGGACCGCGTTGTTACAAGCCATTAGTTGGGAAAAAGCTGTTTGGTGAACATTATAATGCAAACCAACAGATAAAAAAGCATAAGACAGCCTGGGGAGAGAGATTTAAATATGTAATAAACTAATATTTCATTTATTTCTCTCACATGGGAACCTGACCATTTAGCTGCAGCGTACTCAGATCAGAACCCTTCTCCTTTAATGAGTGAGGGCAACAATTATACAAGTGTTGGAAAATGTTTGAAAACAAATATGAATTGGAAAACATTTCAATACACAAATCATTTTTAGTGTCGCCTTTTGTTTATTTATATGATTTGGTGCATTTCTAATTTCCTAATTTCTGTGAGATTCCAAATTAGGCTTTGTTTTGAAAACTGCAAAGAAAATAAAAACAACAAAAAGTTCCAGAAATGTGTTTTGCGTTACAGTTTTTTCGACTTTCTTTTGCCCTCATTCCTTCATTCACAGCATCATCTTCTCCCTGTTATGGATGTACGGTGGAAAGCTGTTTTATTATCTGATTTGGCCCTGTCTTTTCCAGCTCCGTGTAGAATACAATGGCATTCATTCTTGATGAGGTTGCTGTCACTTTTAATTTCTGTTAGGTCGGCTAAAATGAATGACAGTCGGCCTTGTAATAAATATAACATGTGCCGCATTAATTTTTCAGAGAACAAGAATGGGAGGCTCCCTGTTACTAATTCCTTTTCAAATGTTTAGATTTATGGCTTTCTCAATGAGTGCGTCTTTTTCGAACTTTGTGGCAGACATATATTACCATCTCATTAATGAGCAATTAAGGAAAACAGGAGTGTACAGGGAAAACCTCCACAGTAAGAAAGAGATTTTGGGATAATCTTGGTGGCAGTGCTTTTTAGAGCATGCACATAATAGTTTTATTTAAGATTTGCTTGTTAAAAGTATTTTTATATACTTTTTAAAATATTTCTGAGGAGGTAAGACTTGCAGCTCTGTTTACACTTTTAAACAAATTTGAGTGTGTGTGATGGGCACGAGAGCCCCCGCCTCCCTCAATAGATTCTAATTACTGTTGACTCTTATTCCTGAGTTTGCACTGTTCCTGCTGTCTGTATATCATCACTGACAGGTCTGCTCAACTAACCCTTCGAAAGAAGCCTCGGCATCACCTTAGCTTGTAGCAACATCAGCAAAAAAAGAGGGGGAAAAAAGGCAGGACATAATGATGCTTCTCATTCAAGCCAAAGTGAGAGTAATGATGGTACACTAATAAGCCCTTTATCAACCATCTTTGTACTTTGCTAAGCAGGAAATGCATTCCAGCAGTAATTTTCTTCATTATGAATTAGTTTGTGTTGCCTCCCTACTTTGTGGCAAAAAAGAAATAAGATGAAAACGTTTGGATATGCTCAAAAGGAGTCCTTTGGCAAAGGCAGCGCATCCTCAAAGAAGTTGGGGAACTCTGATATTCTTTTTAATGTCTGGCAAGATGTTCAAGACATGAGCTACTGTATGTCCTTGTAGTGGTTCCATCAGAATGATGTATACAATGGTCCATCTTGGCCAGTGGGCACCCCAAACAGCAAATAAAAAAGACATATTGAACATTTAAAAGCCTCATTCCCATTGTTTCAGGGGACTTTAGTAAAAGATATTACACTAACGGCTTGTCAGCACAAAAACCTTTGCATCATGTAGACGTTGGCAGTTACATTTGTATTTTCATTTAGAAATATATATTTTTTAAAGTTATAAAAACCTGTAATATTTAGACCACAATACAAATATACAAAAACATAATTTATACACGGCATCAGGCAATATAGGAACAGCAATTCAGATTTTTTATTTATTTATTTTTTATGTACAATGACAACAACTGATAATTTGAGAATTCTGCTTGTTATATGATGGCATTAATTTTACTTCTAATGGTCGTAAAAATCCATTAAGCATAAATTTTTTGACAGCGGAAACTAATAAGCAGGACTAAATTATTGGCAATCCCATTTCCATTCTGGAACTTCGAGGAGCAAATGTCATTCATATTTTAGCCCTTATTAGGGCATGTCTGCTTCTGGGTCTCTGAATTATAGTTTCAGAATTTCTACTCATCTTGAAAGACACAAATCATTTGAATTCCAAAGACGGTAGACATTGACAGAGGAGAGACGAAAAATATATATAAATCCAGAGGTATTTCTTCTTCTGGGCTTTTTTAATGAGCTAAAATCTCCACTTCTTGGCATTTCCCTGCCTTAATTGATGATTATGTTGTTACACAGGAGAAGCACTTCCTTCTCTCCTCCCAGTCATTATGATATGGACAGACAGCTCTTGAAGCTTCAAAGGCAGAATGGAGTGATTTAAGCTCAGTTCAGCCATCGCCTGGCCCACAGGTAAAGACCCTTGTAAACAGTGAATGCTAATCGCTAATTAGCCCTTTGGCTGAATCACACAATTTCTGTTTGAGCTGACCGCTGTTACGGTCCTGCTTAAGGGCATGTTGTATCTCTTTTGACGGCCCAATTAGAAATTCAGCAGCAGAACCATAAGGCAACCTCATCATGAATATTTAAAAAGACTGCCACAGACGAGCAAGAAGGGGGCACTGAACCACATGTCATGGAGGGAATATTCTGCAAGTAACCACAATCAATAGTCTCTTGATGTTCTTCGTATTAACGTGATGATTGCTGTTTTTTTTTTTGTCTCAGGCCTGTAATCGAGGAAGACTACAGGTCAGGGTGAAGAGGGGGTGAACGTAATAAGGGGCTGGGTTCACACCACTGAGTGTCCAAATTAAATCTCCAGTGGACATGATCCTATCTGACTCAAAACATAGCAGACACTCAGGAATCAAACTCTAGCCTTGGTGGTTCAACTCAATCTGGAAGGACTGGCAGGTCTGTGCCACTGCCAGGGAATAATTAGGCTACTGTCCTTCACAATATGTCAGGCTAACTGACTGAGGAAATGCTGCATGCTCTCGCTGCACTTTCATTCCATAGTTGTACGGGGGAAGACTGAATATAGAGGCAACTCATGTGCTGACTCAGTATTGTACAGGACATTGTGCAACATATAGCGTGTCAAATGCAGACATGTCACAGAGGGCGACAAAGCTATTCCACAATTATTGCAGCGCGGGTACAGCGTTCTGCACCACATATTGGCAGGTGAGACGTCAGTCTCTTTCTTTTGTGTATCTCATCAACTTTTTTTCTTCACAGATTTCTTTGTGATAATTTATTTCTGCATGCACAGAGCGTTTATTTATATATATTTTTTTAAGACAAAGACTGTGTATTAGAGAATAATGGGCTCCGATTTCCTGTTTCTACAATGATTACAATACAAGTGTCAGGTAGAGGTTGGGTGTTATGTGGTTAATTGGTGATTTAATGCACTACCTGCAACACCTAAGATTGATTCTTCATTATCAATACACTGTAAAACAGCATGCTGTCTTGCATAATTATTTCCGTGAATATAAAAAGTGTGTGTTTAAACTTTTTTCAACCTCACCTGTTCTTCCTCGTGCAGAGCTGTGAAATAGCTTCCAGAGCAAAACACAACTTCTTACAGGGCATTAGCAGGATTTTGTTGCCTGTCACAGAATTACAGCGCTTTTAAACACCTTTCTCGAGTAATCAGGGTAAAGTACTTCTTCATGCTTGGGGGCAATTGAATAAATTATTGTTAATCATCATTTTATTCTCCTGGAGTTCTGTGTGTATGTGGAAAACACCCAGAAACTTGCCTTGTCGTTGCTCTACAGTAGACGTGGATGTTTGCTTGTGTCCTCAGTGCATGTACAGCATCCTGACTGCATGGTCACAGATAAGAGTGAGCTTCTGCTTTGAGCATTAGGACATCATTTGGTTGAGTACAAAACAAGTGTAGAGCCCTCACCCTCCACTCACTTACCCCATATCACTCCAGGCAAATTGTTTTTACTCTGGACCCCACGACAGCAACTAAAGACCCACCTGCTCATCCAATAACAGCAAATCAAATCACATAGGCTTTCTTTTCTTGGTTTCAAAGGGACATTCTCTAAGTTGATTCTTTTCATTAAATTTCTGCAAAGGGATAGATACACACACTCTTGCGTGCACACATACACACACTCGCCCTTTATCTGCTCGTGAGAGTGGGGGAAGAAACAGAGGATTATCGATTTGCACTCAAACAGTGGGCCAACCTAAAAAGCCCCAATGAATTGTCACTCATTATTGAAATTATCAGGCACTAATTAAACTGGCAACCCTAAGCCCCTTGGGCTGTGCTCATCTCCAACTGAATTTCAGCTCCTCAGACAGTAATAGGGAGGCAGCATTAGCTGCTACTGGATGCTAATGAGACCTGGAAGCTGTCTCTCCCTCTTAGGGTTTCACAGAAGCAACTGCTGAATGTGAACCACAGCTACAGTGCAGCACTGTTTGTGAGCGCTTGATTGGCAGAAAGCGAGAAAGAGAGGGAAAGAGAGATTTAGGCTGGCGACTGTACGAAACTGGATGCTCCTTAGAGGGCGGCATCAACACTTACATTCTGCAATCATTTTTGTACATGGATTTGAAAGATTTGAGGCTTTCACAATACCTCCTCATTTGCTGTGCTGCATATTTCCACCTCGCTCTGGATCTCTTACAGCTGATGCACTGAAAGTTGTTGACTTACTCCTCATGCACTCTTTGCTTCTCCTCTATGTGAATCAACAGACATGGTACCAGTGAGAGCCTGACTGACTTTATCACATGGTACACAGCTTGTTAATAACTTCCTCTGACAATTCCTCCTCATCTTTGCTGATGACCAGAGGGACAGCCGTGATTGTCATGTTTGTAGGGAAGAAAGAATCTAAACAATGATGTCACGTCAGCCTCTCTATTAAAAGACTTCATATTTTGAGCGGCATAATTAATACTCTTGGGCACATCGCTTCCAAGTTGGCACTCCAGGCAAAGGGCTGCCACTCACCTGATAATTATTTTTGGAAATGGAGCCCAAATTACAGTGATTGACAAATGCAACAAAGCAGAGGCAGCCTCAAGCATTTATGAAGAAAGAAACGGGGAAAATAGTTAAGTGGTTAATACACTTCCACAGTAGATTTAAAGTTTAAACCACTTGTCCTTTCATGTCTCAGATGGAACTTGGGCCTGGGTCATTTTTTTAGCCTGCAAATCCTCTTGAAGGGGAACTAAAGCCCTGTGAAGGAATAATAAATACTTTGCAAATATATATATATATATATATATATATATATATATATATATATATTTATGT
>JAVKLF010000073.1:9341454-9352360 GCA_034783495.1 Millerichthys robustus | reverse complement strand
GTGTGTGTGTGTGTGTGTGTGTGTGTGTGTGTGTGTGTGTGTGTGTGTGTGTGTGTGTGTGTGTGTGTGTGCGTGTAAGAAAGTACATGTTCCACTTAAACAATCATGAATTGCACAAATTATACAATGACAATTTCAATTAAATTTAGATAACATTATCCCTGTGATGTTTTAAATGAACATATCTCTGCTTTTTGTGTGTTAGTTTGTTTTTGCGAGGGGCAAAGTGATGCAGCATTGATGCAAATAATTATGAATGTAAACTGGCTGACTTGTCTCCAGTCAAGAGAAATCACTTAACATTATAAGAGCATTACCTTCCAGGCAATACCACACAGTGGTTCCCTACTCATGATGTGAGTTAATTCACTTAATATGTCTTTAATGGGGAGAGCCTTTTTCTTGGTATAAAATGGTTTCCACACTGACCATTATCTGAAATCAAGCCTAATGACGGCTTCTGTTTATGATAATGACCATTATCACACAGACCACCATCATGTCTGCCAAATGATCAAATGATCCTGCATTTCTTCCTCGCCGCCTGAATTTGTTAGTCATGTAAATTTAAGCCCTTGATGAATCTTTCCCCTCATCTCTCCCCTCACACCCTCCCGTATAATATTAAACATCGAATGCGGTCGTTGTTGTTCAGACCTCATATTGAACTAAAGCTGCTTTTGAAGTTCTTAACAGCATATAGCACATCATCTTTGGCCTCATCAGCTCCTAATGGGCAAAAAGAAACAAGCAGGCATCTCATCATCTCCTTAGTTAACATAGTCATCAGCACCAGTATATAAAGGTAACTCTGAGGCAATAATAATAATAATTTGTAATAACACACACTGGCTCTTGGAGTCTGATGCCACATGAATCCTTTGAAGTGCAGACTGTTGATTACTGTAAATGAGAGCTGTTTCAGGGTGGATTGTGGGTAATTATATGCAGTGCACCCTGGGGAGCAGTGCTAGGACCCAGGGGACAGCGGTTCCACAGGAGAGTGAAGCACAGACAGAGCAACACATGCTGGGCCACCGATTCCCAGCATGAAACAAGTCAACAGGCCCGTCTTTTATTTCTAATGTCTGTGATTTACATGAAAGAACCACTGTCACCCAACCGCAGCCGAATGTTGTGCGCCACACTTTGATTGACAGGATTTCATATTTCACATGTCCCCACACCCCCTTTCTCCCTCCCTGAACAACTTGATGATGATTGCAGGATTATAACATAAAACATATTGCCAGTTTAGCTGCTGTGAAATGTAACTGCTCTGTGTTTAGATCGTGACACAATTTGTTTTTTTTCTAAGTGTTTCATTGTGCCAAATCTAAAACTTAGATAGTAATATTAGGACTGATAATTTGTTTAAAAGGCTACGAGTAAATTAAAAATGTATTAAATAAATTGAGAAGATTTAAACACGATTTAGGCATTCATTACAAACACAGTGTGATAAATATTTTTAGACAACAACACAGTGAAGACATATACGTGTGAAGAATTAAAAATGTACACTAATTGTCAATAGATAAATGTTTTTATTGTAACAAATTATTTTATTGAAATGCTTTAAGATAATTGTATTGTATGCACTGCCCTTTTAATTGATTATGAGAGGCATATAATATTATTAATTCCTGTAACTGCAATTATTAATAATTACCTGGCCTGTATAAGACTATGATGAAATTTTAGACCAGATGTCATAGTTTATTAATGTCAATTAAACTACGGTAAGTAAATCTCCTACTGTGAACACAAATAAATTTTGTTTGTATTTAAATTGTTTTTCTGAATGAAGCTCTAAATGTTCAACTGCAATTTATTTTTCTTTTATTCTGTTCCTATGTTTACAGTAGCAAAACAAAATGTCAAACAAGATTTATTAAATGTTTATATACTGCTCTAAAATGCAGTTTGAATCATTAGTTTTTCTAAATACATATTTTTTTCTAATTGTTCTTTATATATCAAACATATATTGAAAATTGAATTCAAATTAGTATCCAATGTGAGCCAAAGTTTCCAATCATGCTGGGAGCCCTGCAATCTCTTTCTTTTCACTTGAGCTCATTTCTCCACTAATGACTTTGCCCTCTGATGCAAGCCAAGGGATCATCAAAGGTCCTTGAAACAAAAAGGGAAATATAGCAATTACTGGGACTTTCATCGGCAAGAAAGAGATTAAAAACCCTGTGGTTGTATAAGCACCCGAGAAGCAAACCAAAATCTGTTTCTCTGGCAAATGTATATTAATTCACTTCAGCGCAGACGTTATTCATCAGCGCACTCTTCCTGTTTCACCATCTTCGTTCATTTTTTTTTTCCATGCATGATAATAGAATCAAATATATTATGTATTACTAATCACACAATAAAAGCCTCTGGTAGTAATTCATGTAGATTCCAAAATGCTGTTCATGTACAAGAAAAGTCATTGCCTTTTTAACATTGGCCTGAGGGAAAGGAGTTGTCCCTTAGCCTCTATAACCATTGACACAAAAGGTCCCCAAACAATTTCAAATTACTGCTTTATTTCTCTCTCTTATATAATCCACCCACATTATTAAATCTTCCACCTTCTGGGACTTTACTGATACAATAATATTACAGTGCTAAGATGTTTACATTCGAGACTGCCAGCTTTTCTTGTTATAAACATGTATGCCCTCAGGACTTGTGCAGTATGCATACATACTACTTGGCCTAAATGAGGCACAGGTCATTTTGTTTTTAAGAGGGGTCAAATTTACCACAAGCATTGTGGGGGATGGGGGGGGGCGAGGCCAGCACAAGAACCTGACTGAGCAGAAAATGGCTCCTAATACTCACAGATGAGATCTATTATATATTAAACATGCTTGTAAATATTCACTAGTCAGACCATTCAAATGGAAAATATGGTTTAGGTCAAAGGTCTATGAAAATGTTGTCTCCAGAGGAAGTCCCCGCAGAATAGAGGCAATGATGATAACAGGGAGAAACACCCATAGGGGACTAGGGAGAACATTAAGAGTTGTTTTACATGTTTGACTGTAGTAAAAGCGATGATACCAGGGAAATAAATGATGGGCACTTATTAGACTGGACTGACCTGGAGTTATGTGCCATGTTTAATGGAACGTAACACCACCATCAATTATACAAGCAATTGGAATTATGATAAATTATTGACATTAAAGTTTTCTTGAAAAAAGGTCTATTCAACATTTTATTAGCATAATGAAAAAAAAAATGAAGAAGTGGAAGACTTCATAAATATTACTAACGGGGATATAATACATAAGCTTATTGAACACAATATTACTTTTTGAAATCAATGAAAGAAAGAAAAAAAGAACATATGATGTGAACATCAGTTTTGATACTGGTTTGTGTCAATGTCAGAATCCCATAGTTGGAAAATTATTTCATCATGTTTGAGTCCAACATTGGGACCAAGGTGTTATCTTCTATTTTTGTCCCTCTCAGCTGTATATTTCAGAAGCCAAGAACAATGTAGTCTGACAGACATATTCTTTATGAGGGGCTCGTGGTCCCTCTAATTTGACACAGTTGTCAGAGATAAAGCTCCTTAGAGAGTGTGGCCATGCTCAGGGTAAGAATGGGGATTAAATTAACACCCCCACCCTCACATCCTCTGACCCCAATACCGGAGAATAAAACATACATGGTGACTCACTTCAACACCCAGTGTTTGCCTTCCAACTTCATCTACAAGTGCAGTATGATTTTATTACTGAGTGAAACAGTATTACTCATCTCAGCTTTGAAAATTGACCAAGAGCATGGGTTAAGTGAGTTCTTAAATTTACCAAATCAAATATTTGTGAAGAAAATTCTTCTTTTTATATGAAGAATCATAGTTGTTTATCAAAAAACTGTCTCGCCAATAAAAGCAGTCAGTGAGAGGAAACGGCTCACACAGCGTAACAATACACCCCCTCTCCTGAGTAGCCCACTATCAAATGACCCAAGCACGTAAAATCAAATCAACACTGGAATGGATCATATCAAATTCTAATGAAAACATAATGTGCTCTTAAAATGTGTGTTGGCTCGGCAGCCAGTCAACCAGAGAATCTTCCCCAGATGACGTGATGAATAGGGAACACCGTTGGAATATGCATCAAAGTCGAGCTCATGATTTATGTAATAGCAGTCACTTGGACACTGATTAGCTGCTCTGTCAAGCGTGTAATACGAGAGGCACAACCCCTGGTTTATCAGTCATTTATCTGAAGTGCGTCCTGATATTATCACTGGATCCTAATGTCATCATTATGCCACACAGCATGTGCGGGCCAGTGTGTCATGGTGCCGGCGACACTGCCTGTCAGGAGTTCAAGCCTCTTCATTTGCAAAATGCTCAGACATTCATAGCACTGTGTCAACAGTAAAATAGAGAAGCCACATCATATCAGAAATAGAGGGACAGAAGCACACAGGCACACTAAATAAGTGGACACTTGAGGGTGCAGAGACATTTTGTCACATCTTTGAGGTTGTGGAGTAGCTTATATGGTTGATCGGGCTAATTCTTTGGAGATGAGTAGAATTACAGAGCAAAAAAAAAATCCTAAATAACAGTTTGCTTTTTTTTTTTACTGTTTTACATTTTGATTTAAAGAAACAAATATAACGTTTCTTTATTCTGGTTATACACAGTGACAAACCCCCAAATCTTCTCATTGTGTAGTGTGAGGCCCACAGAGCCATTTTTTTCTGCTGATTAAAATGCACGATCACACACACCACTGTGTGAGAGGATAGCGGTTGTTCTGTCTGTCAGAACGTTCATGCTCTCCAAGAGAATATCTGATATCATAAATGACTTCAACTCCTCCCACGCCAACATGAGAGTGCGACTGCGAACACAGGAAAAGAGGGCAAGATAGAGGCAGGCAGCGTATGACTGAGCTGTGACAATCATACATAACCGGATGGATAAAACTGCTTATAAACAAACTCTCTCATTATGGGGAAAAAAAATGGTCTGTTCTCACAAACATCTGGTGCTTTACACTTAAAGGAAGCTGTGCAACATGTAAGTCTATCAACACTTCACACAAACAAAAATAGTGGGGGGAAACCGAACAGGAAAAGGAGCTCTTTGAGCCTCAAACAAAAGATATCAGTCCAGCTGACAGCACAGACAGGGCACCACACCTTGGCAATGATACCACTCACAATCAAAGGAACAGCCGTCATCAATTGAGCCATGTTTTTAAAGGATATGTAAAAAGATTAAAAATATGTGTCATGGAAAACAATTGAGCTAGAATTAAGTATTCCAAGTTTTTGTCACTCGCACGCACCTCGGGTGAACAGCTTCAGTACATAATGGCTGAAAAATTTCCTGTTTTGAAAAATATTATTTTCACTTAATAAAAACGAATAAATAAAATTTGAAAAAAAAAAAAAAAACAAGCTTGATGTGTCCATAGTAATTAAATGTTACACACAATACAAATGCATACAAATAGCAATCAGTTTAATTACAATTAGACACTTATGATTTTTGTTAATTAAATGGAATAAAACAAACAACATTTGAACAACATGGGAGTACCACATTCACATATGATAAAAGTCTGCAGCATTTACATGATTTCAAACAGTATGGCTCCAAATATCCAGCAGAGGGGGCTGCTTACTGCAATCATATGCTGATTAATTGAGCTTGATTCTCCCCATGCTGAGAACATAAGTTGTCCCACACTGTAGGCTACATGTTGGTATGTGGGTAAAGGTTACAAGGCTTCATCGAAGTCACCTTTTACCACAGATAGCCCTTCATAATATTTCTGATAAATGTTAAGAAAACATTGATTTTCTGATTATCCCTCATCAAGCCTGTATCAAACTAGGTTATGTTCATTTTTATTAATTGTGCATGTTCCTCTAATTAGCTAATGAGAGACAAAAAGCAGGTTTAGAGAAGAGAAATGCAAATGACTCTTAGAAAATAGCACAAAAAAAGTAAATGGCAAGGCTGAGAATCATCCTTCATTGAAATGTCAGAGATAAATGGCTCAAATGTCACATCAATTAAAACGGGGGACAGTTAGTAGTTCATTAAAGAGAGAGCCATATTGCACCGTCGGGTACCGTTGCCAACCCTTACTATCTGGGGCAGACTGGCAGCGGGTCCAGATGGCACGGAAATCCTCACAGATTTCAAAATGGTCTCTGCAGGGGTGGCGTTTTCTCCCCCCACTCCCACCCTCACCGCTGAGATAGGGTGTGGGCCACAGGCCCATGTTGGCCTACACATTCCAAACGGAGGCATGCAGAGAGCTGAGGGCTCTGCAGAAATAAAAATAAAAAAACACTGCAGAGGACAACAGACACTTAAAAAAAGATGACTGATGCCACACTTTGTCACAATTATTGAAATATATGCTCCAGGCAACAAAATTCAACTTCCTTTCCTTTAGACTGCATGAAACACTAATAAAAAAATACTGAGCAGTTCCCCATGTGTTTTTCATAATAACATGCTGACTTTATTAGCTGGTAATACATAAGATGTTATTGGTTGCTGCAGTCACATAGGTAGTTTTTTTTATATATATATCTACAAACATTACGCCTAGGACCCTTAAGAACTCACTAAGAAGTTGTCAGCGGAGATACAAAGCTGGATAAATGTCTCAAATTCAAGCAGAATGATAACGGTGTTCGAAATTAATGCTCACATTACGCATTTTTATACTTCTTACTTACAAACATCATGCAAATCAAATACATAAATCGTTATCATTACGTCAAGTCCTTGGCGAAGAAGCTCAAATCCCAACTTGAGACCTATTAGAAAAGTCTTCTGTTATGTCTGTCCCTGGCAGAGGGAGGAGCGAAGACGTCCTACTGACCAATCACAGAACAGAAACGGACTTTTGCCTCTCGTGATTGGACGCTGGCCGAAAATACAGGAAGAGTCTTTTAGTTTTGCCAAGGGAGAGAAAATTACACATTGCGCTGGTAAAGAAGATATAGAAGAGGCTTCAGTTGTAAGCCATAAAGCTAAATATCATTGTCAAACGTACTTTGTTCAAGCGTAAGTAAAAATACAGCTTGAAAAGTGCTCTGAAATTTCTGTCGGCCGTCATACAAACTTCCTATTTGTTGAACAGTTGTAGCTGCACACTCAGGACACACGCCTGCGTTACCAATACCTGCAAAAGTCCCGTGTGTTTCGGAATGATCCCCACCCAACCCGAATTTAAAACAGCACATGTTGCGTTTTCACACCTGTGCAGTCACGGTGAGCTTTCTACTCAATTAATCACGCAGGTTTGACCAGGAACTAGTCTAATGAGAAAACAGATGATTGACGAGCGCGAGAACGCTGCCAGCGATTTTTTTTCTTTAAACAACACAAGCTGCTTGTTGTTTGTTATTTCTCACCGTGAAGAGCAGGGTAAACACCAAAACATCCGAGCAGTCACTAAATGGACTCATGCACTACACCGAAAACGACGGAACCAACGATCAGAGAGCTTTTTATTATTATTAATAATTAATATTATTGAAATCAGCACAGACGATTACCGACGGCCATTATTGCCAAAAGTCAATTATTCTATCTATGAGTTTATAAGCAGCCCGCTAAATGGCAGATAGTGTGTCCAAAGCTTATCCAAAGTGCACTGTACCATTGTTTGGCTCTGAAATTTCTTGCCTTTATTGTCAGTTCAGGCAAACCCCTGATGAATACAGTGAGAGCTGCAAGAGTAGAAACAAGAAAGTTGAAGCAGACGCATTTGTGATCACATACCATGACAGATGTGCTGGCTTGTGAAGGGGGTGGGGTAAGGGGTAATCTAAAAATAAAGGATATGGTCATAAAAAATGTTTAAGATTTAAAAAAAAATAAACAATTGCATTTGGTACGAGGCTGGGTTCTGCTCTTTTAGAGGTATTATTGTCTGTATAACAAATAACAATAAGGTTGTTTAAAAACTGTCTATCAAAATCTCTCAAAGCTCAAAGTAACATCTCCCAGTTGCATTTTGTTGTCTGACTAACAGAGCATATCTCCCCAAAATTCAGTTTACCATCCCTTAAGACTAAGAATATTAGAAAACAGTCATATTTGAGTGAATAGAATTAGGAATTATATATACACACACACACTACTTTTACAGTAGTCACACTCCTAATTAATTTGCATTTTTTATATAGGACTGCTAGTATTTAACAATAGTTAAGAATATCAAACATTATTAAAGGTCAGGTGCTCAGTAATATATATATATATATATATTGCAAGTAAAGCTTTAATTCAGTTTGCTTTTAGCATGGAGAACCCTTTGATTTATTCAAACCATTTTATGACAATTTTAATTGGCCAAAATAAAAGATAAGGTAACTTTACTCAGTTAATAAAATATAAAGTTGTATCCCGTCACAGTTCGAGAAAACTATCAGTACTAAATTAATTTATGAATTTGAATTTGTGTTTATTTAAAGATTTTACAGAAGGTGAGATAAATTGTTTTTGTACTAGTTACACTTTTCAGATTAGGGTTTTGTGAATTAAAGGTTTTCTTGGTTGAAACTCTTACAGTCAATGTGACCTTTATTTATTATAACCCCCATTCCTCAAAAACTCACATATAACGTAGTCAATCATCTCTCGGTCCCTCAAAGTAAAAATAAAAAAGGAACTGCTGTCTGGTTATTGCCAGTATCCATCTCAGTCGTCAGAAAAGCTGCACGTTTTTGCTGTTGTTAAGGGCTGGAAACCAGAATCCCATTGGAGTTGCACCCTAAGGAACAAATTTAATGCTAGAAAAACATCCCGGCCATCAACCAAAAATGACGGATTGAAAATAATGTCGAGCTATCTTGGGAATCCCCCACCAGACAAGGGAACAGACTGCATTGTTTTTCTCATTTATGTGATATATAGAACAGAAAGAGGGGAAAAATGGGCGATTTATTGGTTAGATAGGCGTATTCTTTTCCATGCACAAAAGAAATATTTGAGAGTAATGTAGGGATCAAGTCGCATCATGACATTGTTGGGAGGCTAGGTGCTCAGATCCGTAAGTTATCTTCTGTTGGTGACCCACTTGGTTTTCAATAGATCACTCAATGCAAATATGAGTGGGAAATTGTAAAAGTTGCCACATGAATATGTCAATAAACACAGTGTAATTTGTACTTCCTCAGCAGGGCAGCGAGATGAAGAAGCAAAAGGAGAGCCAATGCACTCTGAAGACCATCTCATTGCTGAGCCCCCTGGGGACGATCCAAGTCAGTGGATGTGAGAATGGTGTGCACACCATCCAGATCCTAATGGATGTCGCACCTGCTGAAAGGTACTGTACAACAGCCGGGCTGCTGACGTGATAAACAAAGGTGTGAAATTTACAGGCAGACAGAATCCACTCCTGTGATGGAGTGCCACCATTCCTCATTGGAAGCAGGGCATTTTTGTAGATCCCACAAGAAATATCCTGGAGAAAGTTGGGCAAATATGAGCAGGCACTAGAAATATGAGGGGCACTAGAATACAGTTGGGCTTGAAATTAGATTTCTGATGGCATGTGGTTGTGATTCTTCCTGCAGTATATTTGAAATTTCAGAAAAAATAACTTGTTTATTACCCTCATGGGAGTTGATTAGAAATGATGTCTGGGAGGTCGGCTAAGGCCACTGGGAGCGCGGACTGTTCTCTCCTGTTTCTTTATGTTTCCTTCAAGTTGTATGCAGTAGTTTAGAGTGTCAACTGACACTCAGAAATGTAATATGTGGTTGCGTTTCATGGCCTGCCCATCCCTCAAAATTGTCAGAATGTAGGCAGTCTTACTCAAGCGATTGAAACTGATTAAAGTCAGCGTTAATAAGTACTTATTCCTCAGTTTGAAAGGTCCAGATCCTGCATCTCAAATTAGTTTTGATTAGATTGAAATTAAATATCCATGTATTGCAGATTCACATTTGATAAACTTGAATGATTTGGGAAATTAAACTATTTCAGATGCATCCGGTTAAGAAGTTATCCTTTTCGAAATGTACGTTTAAATTCAAATTTATGGAAACCCATTAATGACCTTGTATATTATACCTCAACATGTGTTTCCTTCTTGACTGTCTGCTATTTCCGAAAATTCATCAAGCAGTAAAAACATTCCACTTGTCGTTAATGAGTTGAAGTGAGAAAATTAATAATATGGAATTTTGATTATGGAAGATGTCCTGTAACCATGTGCATGCACCTTTCTCGGTCTCCTCGCGAACAGGGTTTAATTTGTGTGTTCGGGTTCAGTAGAAATATGCAAATGAATTTAATGATTCGCATCACTAGATCATTTCTCAGTTTAATATCATTTGCAACGTCGGTCATAAGTGGCGCTTCGATCATATCGTCGTTTGTATGTTCTCAAAGGCGTGAGCTAGAAACCATTAGGAAAATGTTTAGATTTGATCATGACCAGCTGAATATGCTGTTATTGTCACATGACAAAGAAACCAGAGGTACCTTCGATATGTCGAGTTCCTTAATGTAAACAGGCATTAACGGAGGCGAGTTGAAGTGACAAAATACAGGCTTATCTTTGCAACCAGCTTTACATGTAGATCTCACTAAAGCCTGCCTGTAGCAGTAATAGTTCAGATCAGGCATTTCCATTGATTTATTTATGACATACTAAACATGGCTCTTTCCAGCTTTAAATGTGGTGTGGTGCCGGCTTTAGGAAGTCAGCGTGATAAATGATCACTAAGAGTGTATTTTGGAAAAAGGGAAATAGATAAATGTTTGTGCATATAGTAGAGTGAGACCTCCAGCAGGCATTTGCTTTAAAAGCTTACATAAATGTGTTTGCTTTCAGTGTTTTTTTGTTTTACAGTTGGTTGAATTTGAGCAGCTGGAGTGTAATATATA